>JBBJLR010038404.1:0-12271 GCA_037577145.1 Brachypetersius gabonensis
TGGGTTTGAGAACAATTCTGTGCTGTTCACACTGTTTGACAAATGGACACATTACACTTTACATATTAAAAATGCTTCCAACGCCCCACAAACACCACAGTACAGTTTACTGTATATAATATACTGTATATAAATATAATACACATATACTACTACACACATGCACGCGCACACACACGTTATATGGACCATAACCATGATATGGACAGTAAACCATGATCACTTGAACATCTAATTCATTATGAAAGCTATCTTCCGAACAACACCGGTGGATGTCCAGTAGGAGGTGCTAGTGAGACGCTGTTGAGGCGACGACCCACAAACATGGTGGCGCGCATGTAAAATATACACACGACTTCTAATTCATTCTCTCCGGCAGCATAGGACAGCCTAAAAAGTTAAGTTAAAAAATAGTAATTTCTCACATTTCAACTGATATTAACTCCGTCACACTTGAGAATCCCATAGAAATCTTGGACAGGCTATTCAACTTTGTCAACGAGTGCTACGACAGATTCATTATGAGCAAACCCAAAGCTTAGAATCTCCCAACTCCACTGACGACTAAAAAACCCACCCCTGCTAACAAAAGGGGCCGGCTTGAAGATTCGCCTGAAATGGCCTTTCCTATCGCCAAGGATTTTGTGAGCTACTTGGACTCCATCAACAAGACGTTAGCTAGCTTCGAGGGACACCTGTACCTGCAGGAATCCCTTGAGTTCAGCCAGTAACAGGTTGAAATACTCACGGCAGAGAACGCAGTGCTCAGACAGTCTGTGAAATCCCTCACAGAAGAGATATGCCAGCTCTCAGAAGAAAACAAAAAGATAAAAGAGTCGATGCTGGACCTACGGGCGCGGAGCATGAGGGACAATTTAGTTTTTGCAGGTATCCCGGAGAAACCTGAGGAGGATCCAGAATCCACAATCAAAAACTTCATGCAGAACCAGCTCAAACTCTGAGCGGATACTGTCAACAATACCACCTTCCATCATGTCCCATTACCGAGCCTTACTTTGCACTACATTGACGACTATTGGAAGCTGTGCCAGAGATGCCTTGAGACGGCATATTTTCCAGCCGATCACAGGTACGGCAGATATGATTGCGCAAGGTATGAAAGATATGCTTTCTGAATGGGACCTAGCGGAAGAAAAACTTTCAGCCAGTACGACAGACAACGGTGCTAATGTTGTCAAAACTGCTGCACCTAATGGATAAGACAGCAGTGTTTTGGACACCGACTACACCTTGCAATTGGTAAATACACGTCAGCTTACTTAAATATAATAGCATTGGGATGTTATCTGAGGGTGTACTCACACTAGGCAGTTTGAACCGTGCCCGAGTGCGCGGTTCGTTTGACTAGTGTGAGTGCTCCAAACCGTGCGCCCAGTAGCGGTAGAAACATTTACTGTCCTGTGATGTTATGTTTTGCTGGCAATGGCAGCTCCGGATATGACGTTTACTTGCCACAAATATATGCCACTCGACCACTGGTAGGACAGGAAGTTGCCGTTATCTGCCACTGGCATACGCCGATTAAAAGTGGAATATGCCACTGGAATACGACAATTTTATAACATGGAGCTATTTTGGCTACATATGACGATATAATAAGAATATGCTAGTGGCATATGCAGACTAAATTGAATGTGCCACTGGAAAACAATGGTTTTACAATACTGAACTATTTGGTCTACACATGGCTGTATAATGAGAATATGCCAGTGGCATATGTCGATTGTAGGTGGAATATCTGGCATATCACGCCTTAGAGAGGAATATGCCACTGTAATACGACGATTTTATTACACGGAGCTATTTTGGCTGTATACGACAATGTAATAAGAATATGCCACTGGAATATGTCGACTTAGAGTGAAATATCTCATGGGAATACGACGATTTTATAAAACGGACCTATTATCTAAGAATATGCCAATGGAATATGCCACTAGAATACGACGATTTTATAACACAAAACTATTTTGGCTAAATATGATGATATAATAAGACTATGCCAATCGCATATGCCGACTTAGAATGGAATATGGCACTAGAATCCCATAATTTTATACTGGCATATACTGATTTTAAGTGGAATATGCCAGTGGAATACAATAGTTTTACAATACTGATCTATTTTGTCTACATATGGCTATACAATGAGAATATGCCACTGGCATATGCCAATTTTAGGTGGAATATGCCAGTGGCATGCGACTTATTAGTTTCACAATGCCTATTTGCAACCGCTAGATGTCGCTGTAGTACCACGAACTGGCCTCTTTTTCTCCCAACCGGCTAGGAGAACGCCTGATATAATAAGAATATGCTAGTGGCATATGCAGACTAAGTTGAATGTGCCACTGGAAAGCAATGGTTTTACAATACTGAACTATTTGGTCTACACATGGCTGTATAATGAGAATATGCCAGTGGCATATGCAAATTGTAGGTGGAATATGCCAGTGGCATATCATGCCTTAGGTTGGAATATGCCACTGGAATGCGACGATTTTATTACACGGAGCTATTTTGGCTGAATAAGACTATACAATAAGAAAATGCCCGTGGCATATGCTGCCTTTAAGTGGAATATGCCACTAGAATACAATGGTTTTACAATACTGAACTATTTCGTCTAAGTTTAAGACAAAATGACCTCGTACACTCGACCCTCCTTCTCCAGTCGCATCCACCGGGACTCACCCGTGACAGAATGTTCCCACCCCAGAAAGGAAGTGAGTTACCAGCTAAATTACATTAGCGCAGATGAGGACGATCTGGCATACAAGTGGAGTAGGACGAGAGTGAAACAAATCGAAGACTTCTACCACCAACGATGCCTGCCGGCTCCACCACCATCAACTGCTCACGCTCCACCGACAGTGGCTGCTCGCTCCGCACTGCCGGCTACTGTCCACTCTCCACCGACGGCGGCAGCCCGTAGTTCACCTCCAACTAACGATCACGCTCTGCCGACAACTGCTGTCCGAGATCAACCCACGGCGGCTGCTCGCACCATACCACTGGCTACTACCCACTCCACATTGACAGTGAATACTCACTCCCCACCTACGGCTGCTGGTTGCACTCTCACAACGGCTGCCGTTGGTGCCTCATCTCTGGCACCAGCTCTCCAGCGTGGCGTTTCAACTCCCGCGTCGACAGACCCGTCGAATGCCTCATCTCCAGCTCCTACTCTCCAGCATGGCACTTCAACTCCCGCGTCGACAGCCACATCGGACATCTCATCTCCAGCTCTTCAGCGTGGCGTTTCAACTCCCGCCTCGACAGACACATCGGACGCCTCATCTCCAGCGACAGCTCTCCAGCGTGGCGCCTCACCTCCGACGGCGACAGTCCGGTCGAGTGCCTCCTCTCCAGTGCCAGCTCTCCAGCGTGGCACCTCACCTCCAGCGTTGACCATCCGGTCGGATGCCTCATCTCCAGCGCCAGCTCTCCAGTGTGGCGTTTCAACTCCCGCATCGACAGACACGTCGGATGCCTCATCTCCAGGCGCCAGCTCTCCAGAGTGTGCTTTTCAACTCCTGCGTCAACAGACACGTCGGACGCCTCATCTCCAGGCGCCAGCTCTCCAGAGTGGCATTTCAACTCCTGCGTTGACAGACACGTCGGACGCCTCATCTCCAGCGGCAGCTCTCCAGTGTGGCGCTTCAACTCCCGCGTTGACAGCCACGTCGGACATCTCATTTCCAGCTCTCCAGTGTGGCGTTTTAACTCCCGCATCGACAGACACATCAGGTGCCTCATCTCCAGCGCCAGCTCTCCAGTGTGGCGCCTCACCTCCGGCGTAGACAGTCCGGTCGGACACCTCATCTCCAACACCAGCTCTCCAATGTGGCGTTTCAACTCCCGCGTCGATAGTCACGTCGGACGCTTAATCTGCAGCTCCAGCTCTCCAGTGTGGCGCCTCACCTTCGACGTCGACAGTCCAGTCGGGCGCCTCCTCTCCAGCATCAGCTCTCCAGCATGGCGCCTCAACTCCAGCGTCAACAGTACAGGCATCTGTCCGGACCTCCATGCCGGACTCCAGATCGACCCTCCTACCTCCGGAATTGGATTCTGGATCGCCTGTCCAGCCATCAGGACCGGACTCCAAACTGACCTGTGGGTCCTCAGAATTGGGTGGTACACTGGCCTCGATCCAGGTGAGACGAGGCATGCCGCCTCCTCCTCCGTCTCCTCCGCCATGGCTGGTGACCCTGGCGGGTTTCTCGCGACCCCCCGCCCCCTTCATATGGTCGGTAGGGGTGGGATTTTTTTTCCTGAGCATCCCGGAGTTACGCTTTGAGGGTGGGGTACTGTCACGTTCCTACCTGGACTGGACTTGCAGTTCCCTCGAATACCCACTTGGGGTCGCTATTGGACTTTGGACTACCTTAGTTTCTCTGCACCTGGACTCAGATTCTAATTATGCCCTCTCCACCTATTCATCGTTAAGTCTCATTATGTCTTGTATATATACCCTGCCTCCTCACTATGTCAATCGTGGGAACATACCCTCACATTCCCTGGTCTTGTCCTAGTGTTTGTTGTGCTTGTGTCTTGTGTTATTAAAGTCTAGTTTAAGACAAAATGACCTTGTACACTCGACCCTCCTTCTCCAGCTGCATCCACCAGGACTCACTCGTGACAAGATCACTAAGATCACCTCATGCAACAGTGTCTAGAGAGTTCTATTTTCATTACAACAAACTGTTGTTTACATTGATACATTGCACATTAAAATATTTGTTTACAGAAGAAGCAAGAAATGCACTGTTGAAAATATTATTTACAGGATATACAAGAGTTATTCTATTTAGAAGAGATACTACTTATTTTCTACTTCTAATAAGAAAAACATTGAAAATAATTTATTTTGTTTCCAAAAGTGCAAGTTATTTATTTTTATGAGAACAAAGTGACTGTTTGTTTTAGGCAATGTGTGCTTTAATTTCAGTTGTTCAACACTGATGTTCAATAAATAATCATAGATAGTAGATAGTGTGTGTTTCCTTCAATTATTTTAAAATCAAGTAATGCATCCTTCATTCAAAAATCTCTCACTAGTAATATGTGAGCATATTTACTGGACAAAACTGGTCAGTAAACTAAAAAAGATTAAAATAATCGTTCATTAATCGTAATCGAGTTAAAATGTTCAGTTAATCAACATTTTGATTTTAACACTTGAGAAGTGTAGTCTTTAGTGGTTTCAACCAGATTATGTAATTTTTTGGCTAAGAAAGCAATTTTATATAATATTTTATATAATGGCCACATATTTATATTTAATTTGTATATATTGTTATATACTTTTTTGCTATTTTACTACATAAAGTTTTTAACTAGCATCAGTTCTTGTCATAAGTATTCCTTTATTTTATATATTTTTTTAACCCTCAAACACCAGTTTGCTTGCATAATGCACTTGTTAGTAAAAACGAGAAGGGCTTAATGGATGAGTTGACGCTTCTTCACTGGAGATAATTAAACTGTAAAGTTTGTTCATATCCATGCATATTTAAGATCACTGTAGCAATCTGTAAAATTGTTCTTCTAATTCCTGATTATAGTTAATACAAACTGTATATTATGTTCATACTACTGTACATCCATCTGTAAATATTCAGTTTCTTCTTGTACAAATCACCTTACATATACTCATAACTTATAACACATAGCTTAAAACTTTTACCTGCACTTGCTGCTTATTGCACTTCTGGTTAGACCTAAACTGCATTTCGACGCCCTGTACTTGTACATGTGTAATGACAATAAAGTTGAATCTAATCTAATCTAATCTTATAACTGCACCTCCAACTCCAAACAGAACCACACCATAAAGTTCACAGACAAGACACAGTTGTGGGGCTCATCAGTGACAACAACAACATGCTGTGCGATGGCTGGCAGTCTGGTGGAAGAACAATAATGTCTATTAATATTGACAAGTCAGAGGAGCTGATTGTTGACTTCAGAAAGATCCAGACTGATCACATTCCACTCAGCACTGACGGCATCACATTGACATTCAGCCCAGAGCAGTTCTGTTGTCAGAAAGGAGGGTTTCAGATAAAGTGGCTGGTGAGGATCTAGGGATCTGAATGCTGTGCTGCATGATTTTATAGATTTTAATGTCTGACTATCTACAGTGGAAAAATGAAAATGAGAGAGGTAGAGGGATTTTTCAGTACAGCAGAACTGAAAGGGCAAGATAAGAGAGGAAGAACAATCCAGCTGAAAGATTCATTCAGACACTGTCAGTTCAAGTGCAACTTCTCTCTATCTCTCTTTATCTGTCTCTGCATCTGTCTGTATCTTATCTTAGTCTGAACATGATCCTGATGTCTCTCTGAGAACCAGCTCTTCTTCTTTTATTGGGACTGTGGAATGAGAACGTCCTCCTCTGAGAATTTAGACAGACAGAATGATGTAATAACAAATAATGTGTCATTTTAGTTGTTTTATCCTGTCTGTAGTCTGAATGATAATTGAGTCAGTATTATGTTAGTGGTGGTGAGGGTGAAGTTCTGCTGATGAAGTTTCAGTGGAGATTCACAGTGAAAATGACACTGAATTGAATTCAACATGAATGAAGCAAAAGTTAGTGTGTGCTTCTTTTATGGTATTCACATGAAGTTAATGACTTTTTTGGAGTCCATTAAAACAATGAAGTAGTAACAAAATGTTGTATTTACTGTTCTGATTATTGATGAATACTAAAATCGCCTGATCTGACCTGGTCTTCTTAAGGCAAAAGTAAATCGGACAAAATAGCATAAAAAAGAAAACACCATTAAACACAAATTAATTGCTACATTTTGCCTTTTATTTTTCATACTTAAACAGATACTTTCATTGTGTAAGGACTTTTAAAGGAAGACTGTAGATTTGAATAAACTGAAATGACATCTAAAGTTGGGCTGTGCCTGGACAGACACGAGGAACCGTATTTGTGAGAAACGAGGGCTGAACAAGAAAGATATTATTGCTTCTAAGGATTAACAGTTATGTTAAAAATGCTAGGCTCATATTTTAAAAGAAGTTTATCTTAAACTGGCTGAACTAACTGACCTGTACCTGAATCCACCTCTTCAGTCACATTAGTCACCAGACTTTATTTTAGGGGTTAAATGAGTGAAAGTAATACCCTTAGTATTAGGCTGAAAGTCTGAAATTCTTGGAAGCCAAAACAATTCAACTTTTTTTCAGAGTCATGATGGACTGGAGCCAAAGAGTGTCTTAACTTTTATATCTGTTTTTGTCTGCCAGTCAGTCTTTGTAACGCACCAACATGATGGACCTTCATACAGCACAGACGCAATCCACACTCGATAACACTAGTGATCAGTGTATTCACTAGTGAGAGAGTTCCAGTTACTGTGTTTGTTGGATGTAAAAACTGATCTATTCCTGGCTCTGAAATATTTCATCGTTTTTTCTTTCATTAATCTTTATTTCTGTAGATTGTTGCAGGCCCTTGAGTGTTTGGAGTGCTCCTCGTTTTGAGTTTCCTGCGGGGTTTCCAGTTTACCCCACAGTCCTAAGTAAGCCCCTGGATAAGTCCGGGACTGGCTCCAGATACCTGTGACCCTAGTGAGGATTAGGTGGTTACAGAAAACGAGTGACTGTCGCTGTCCCTGAGGATGTGAGGACAGCTGAAAACATCACTGGGTTCTGTAGCACACTGGCCCTTACTGCCAGAGGGGGAAACAGTTTCTTCACTAAGACCATCCGACTCCTCAGGCAGAACTTAATCATAGCTGTACCCACACTTCTTCCTTCTCCATATTCTGTCAAACTTTTATTGTTGATCTTGTATTGTCCTGTCCTACCTTCGCTAAAGTATTAGTGTGATGTTTCTGTTTTCCTTCTCTGTGTTGAACCATGGCCCTAAAGGAACATTTTGTCATTTCACTGTGTACTGTACATGGCTGGAATGACACTAAACATGCTTGACTTGGCTAGTTTGCATTAGCAGCACTGTGATTCCTGCTGCTACTACAGGAGAAACATTATCACACACAGCTGAACACACAAAGGAACACAGCACTGATTTCATAAATAAATGAACAACACAACTCAACACATCTGCCTATTGAACAAAAACTAAATGTGCTAATGTTGCCATTTTTATATATCAATATCACTGAACATTTCCTGGAGCCTTATTTAAAACTTGTGATCTATTTATCTACAAATACTTATCTTTTCTTACACAGAGAGGAGTAGAATGATCATTAATGTGCAAACCTTTTAACATTGAGGAGCATTTGAAACACTGTTTTACTGTTAAATAACATAGGGGCGGGCCCTATGACGGGGCGGGCCCTATGATGGGCGGGTATTATCATGTTTACTTCAGACAGGCTTTGACGTAACAACTGAAATGAGTTCTGACTTGTGTCCTTAAGAAAGGAATGTGAAGTAAAGTTATCTTTCAGTCTGAACTCCAGAGTGTCGGTCAATTTCAGAGTAACATGTTTGTCTTCTGGCCATCCTGATGAGGATAAATAATGATTTTCTGACTGAAGGACTGCCAGCAGAAGGTAAATCTTCTCTCAAGTCTTTGATGGACATGAGCTGTGAAACCTTTCCATTTTTGTTTTGTAAAGTTTGTCTTGTGTGAAAGAAGCTTGTATGTAAATACCTGAAAAGTCAGGAACTTTCTGTAAATCTCTGAAAATCTTTACCAAGACTTTGTCATTTTAGCTGGCTTAACAGGCTAAACCTATTGCTAAGTTGGTGCTCCAGGTTCAGTTTTCTGGAGCTATTAGTTCCATTTTAAACAGTGTAGCAGCCAGAAAGTTCTGTTGCTCCAGTTAGGGTTGAATAGAAAATAGAGATTATATGAAAGGTGTTACCGAAAATAGGAATCTAACTTAAGTTTTGTAACCTACATTGTGAGCACAGTAACTTCAGTGGAGAGTTGTTTTAATGTTTTATAATACATTTGCTTAGATTTACCGTTCATCTGTTTATCTCTGTCTTAGTGTCTCATTCAGTAAAATATTGTTAAACTGAAACACAACATTCACTCCTCTGAGTATATATATATTTTTTTAAAAATGCACTAACCCTTATAGTCACGCACCACAGCACAATGTGAACAGTGTGAAATTCTTTCTCTACATTTAACCCTTTCACCAAGTGAAGCAGTGGGCTGCCGCCAACGAGGGGCGCCCGGGGAGCAGGGACAGTACCTTGCTCAAGGGAACCTCAGTGGTGTCACTAGCAGCTGGGATACAACCCCCCAACCTTCTGATTGCAGGGCCAACACCCTAACCACTAGACCATCCAACAGCCATAAATATATGAAGAGCTCTTTTCCAAAACGAGATAAATGTCAATTTTGGAGAAAAAAAAAGAGCTTGTCATGCCGTTCTGCTGTTTATGGAACCTACTTGCTGCTCCATTAACATTTCATGTGAAATCGCTGCATTTCCTTGTTTAAAATGGATTGTAAACTGCAGCTCTTCCCCAAAGGGCACTGTATCTGTTTTTGAGCAAAATGTAACATATCCTCTCGACCAATCCAGCATGGCAGCTCCCTGAAGAGAGCAGTTGGTCTCACTTGTTTAAACTATCCTTTGAAAATGGTTGTTTTAAATACTTTTGATGGTTCTGAAGAACAGCTACATGCTTTGTTTATAGGCAGGTGTTGACAAACAGTAAGTGGTATGCGCGGCAGGTTTCAGTCTTCATAGCACAAAAGCATACCTGATTTGAGTAACTTCATACTGGATCTCTAAGTACCACCACTCAAGTAAGGAAAACCTCCAGGGAATTTTCTGACGAGCATGAACGAACAAAATTAATTCAGAGGAAATGCGTGGATTCCAGCTAGAATATCTGGTGACTGTCTACATGAGAATGAGGAGCATCATACAACAAATGGCATGAACTTAGCTCAAAAGGATTTACTACTCAGTAGTTTTGTTCGTGCTCGTCAGTTGACTTATCATGCCTTAATACCGTGCCAAAAAATTCCTTGAAGGTACTGTCTGTATAAACAGTTTTTTTTAAATAAAGTACCTGCGCACTTTCAAAGATCTCAATGTCTAGTTTTAAATGTCAGGGCCCCCAGAATTCTAGAAATGAAATGTGGAGCTACTTTGAACTTTGTTAATGGTGTAAAAGTAGCGATTTATCTGCACTGGCTACGTGATCAGCCTAGTTACAGTGTTGAGGTTTACATCAGCTAGAAGCTGGGGTGGGGAAGGGGGCAAATGTTCATAGTCGTTATCATGTTTCAACACACCCTAGGTCCATTTCACACTAAACTCTTCCTTTAAGTTTTTTTGTGGCAACTGACGCATTAAAACAAATGAGCATGCTGCGTGTGCACTGTGCAACAGTGCGTCAAAAGATTGCCTGTCCTTTCATTAACTGCACAAGTAGTGGTGGTCATTAGCCGCTATCTAACTGGGTAAAGGTGTCATGGCTCTGTAACTCCACTGTTTTAGGGAACATATTCTGTTTTAAAGGAAGTTACAGTGCTTTTCCCTGCCTTTCTGGAGGGTGTGTTGGAGTCTCTTCCCTTCTACTAAAGAGTGTGCTCAGATGCTTCTCATGAGGATCTGATTGTCTCATCAGAGGCTTCTGCACAAACCTGCAGAGTCAAAAAGGGAACACAAAAAAACTTAAAGGAAAAGTTTTAGGACTGTTCTTTTCACCCAAATTGTTTGATATATTATCTGATAATGTGATTGTGACTAAAACCTTTGTTTTAAATTGGAGCACAATTCAAAATAGAATTTTTTTTTTTCATAGATTTTTCCTCCTACTTTTTTTTAACCTCTCACTGTATGCCTTAGCTTTAGTTTTTGCAACTTCATACTGTCATACTGCCAACATTCAAAGTCCCCACCCTCACTTCTACTCTCCAACATGATTTAATCTCCTCCTGCCTGTGGACACGCCTTTCCCCTCTTCTTCTTCAATCAATTTTTATTTGCTCTGTGTGAACTAACAGTACTGGTGGGGGTCGTTGTTAATTTGGGCCTCACATGACCCAGTGTGGTAAATTTTCTGGTTGTCTGCATATTTGACTTCATGGTTTCAACTGCACCTCCAGTTGCTGGGTTACACCTCCAGTGGCTGATACTGACCCAAGATGCTGAGCTAAGTCCGTAACATTAATTACCGTAGTTTTTGATAACCACTTAAATTATCAAAACATTTAATGAACAACATGCAATGGGTGCCCTGCCGCTGGCAAATTACCACAACACATAAGACAAATTACCTGTGAAAAATTGATCCAGGAAATTCCTTCATGTTAAGACAGCAGATTTTGTCCTATTTGTATGAACCTTTCTTAGAGTGTAGCATGACAACATTATCCCATCTGATAAACATAGTGGTAGGTTCATGGTTTGGGCATCTTTGCTGCATCTGTGTCTGGACAGCTTGCCATCATTTATGGGACAATGGATTCTGAATTGTACTATTAAATCTTACAAGAAAATGTCTGTCTGTGATCTGAATCTCAAGAGAAAGTCATTTAAAAAAATAACAGTTAAAGAAAAGTAAAATTTGCAAGAGCCCGGCCAAATTTGTGACCTTAAATGAATAGAAATGCTATGGAAAGACCTGAAGCAAGCAGTTCATGTGAGAAAACCCAACAACACCCTGTAGTTGAACCTGTTGGGTAGGTAGGACTGGGATAAAAGGAATCCAGTGTTATCCTTTACCTTGATTAAATACCATTTTAATTTGTTCAGCCCCTGTAAATGCTTGGCTACATGTAAATAAGGGTTGCCCTCAATGTAGTTCTTTGTGTAAATAAAAGTTTATTAATTGACTGATATTTATACATAAATATAGATAATTCTGGAGGGCACACAAATGTTCAGACACCACTGTAACTAATCACCCAAAATTAGTGGCTGCCTCATTAATGCATTAATGCAATCTCACATCAGTTTTACAGCATCTAGTGCAAAGAACTGTACAGTCGTTGCCAAAAGTTTTGAGAATTACATAAATATGGGAAATTGGAAACTTTGCTGCTAAAGTTTTTATAACAGCAATTTGCATAAACTCCAGAATGTTATGAAGAGTGATCCGATGAATTGCATAGTCCTTCTTTGCCATGAAAATTAACTTAATCCCAAAAAAAACTTTCCACTACATTTCATTGCTGTCATTAAAGGACCTGCTGAGATCATTTCAGTATCGTCTTGTTAACTCAGGTGAGAATGTTGACGAGCACAAGGCTGGAGATCATTATGTCAGGCTGATTGGGTTAGAA
>JBBJLR010038453.1:0-12270 GCA_037577145.1 Brachypetersius gabonensis
GTGTGTGTGTGTGTGTGTGTGTGTGTGTGTGTGTGTGTGTGTGTGTGTGTGTGTGTGTGTGAGAGAGAAAGAGAGAGCGAGAAAGAGACGGTCCAAGGTGAGAGAGAGCAATAATGTTAGCACTGTATTAAAGACAGATCTGTTGGTTTAGCTGTCAGTAATTCAGCTCTAAATAAAACCATCTGCAAAAGCCAAACGTACAGGGCATCGCCTTCTAATGAGGCCTATCGACCATAAAAGCCGCCTGCAATTTGGTGCAGTTTTGCTCTCTTCAAATGGCACAGAATAATGACCGCTTACTGTCGCAGTGTGGCTATTGTGAAAAAGGCGCTCGGGTGGTAAAAGCCCATTGAAGGCATTATGGAGGTGAATACCAGGCCTCCGTTAATGCACTAAACAGGAGTTTCAATGACCAGCAAAGCAGGTTCAAAGTGAGCGTGCTAAAAATGAGAAATGCATTCAGAATGAGCTTTTAAAACATGATCTGAGATGATAAAGTCATTACAGAGAGAGAGAGAGAGGATCCACAGGCATCAGCACACGTTAAATTCTTCTTAGATTCCAGCAAGTGGGTGCATTAACACACTGCAGTGGTTGCAGCACTTAAACACTGATCCAGATGCGGTTTTCTCAGCCCAGAGCACAGCTCTGACTCTGCAGCCACAAGGAGAGAAACTGCAAAAAACAATCGGTCCCAGGTCAGCAGGAAGGCAGCCTCGATCGACTTTTGCTTTTCATAGCATTGGGTGGGTGTTGGGGGGCATGAGATGCCTCCAGCCATCCGCAACTAGTGCAGCGCAGAGAGAAGGGAGGAGAGAGGAGAAAACAACAGAATAGTAAAAAGACACCGTGAAGAAATCTGCACTGGTGCACTTGTTTAAAATGAAAAGGCCTCAGGAAGAGCAGGCGAAGCCACCATGGCCAAATAAACTCCCTGCAAGTTTAAATTACTTTTACTGGATCAAATTGCTTTGGTTTAATTCAATAAGAGGTTATTCAGCGCTGCTGATTTTGCTGAGTAAAGGAGAGTGAAGCACAGTCTCAAGGGTACAGTGCAGATCTGCTATCTGTACTGCTGAAATGACCCACACTCCCTATAGTTACAACCAGGTAAACAGTAGGTACACACTATCGGAGCACACCTGTTTATCAGGGTTTTGGACCTTTACTTCCAGTGAAGGACAATTATAATGCTTCAGCATACCAAGACATTTTGGACAGTGCCATGTTTCCAACTTTGTGGACACAGTTTGAGGGGAAACCTTTTCTATTCCAGCATGACTGTATCCCAGTGCACACAGCAAGCTCCGTAAAGACATGGCTGGCCTGCACCTCAACCCCATTCAACACCTTTGAGATGAACACGAACAGAGATTGCGATCCAGGCCTTCTCGTCCAATATCAGTGTCTCAAAAATGCTCTACAAAATGAACAAATGGGGACAAAATCCCACAGAAACACTCCAGAATCTTCCAGTAAGAAGCTGTTACAGCTGCAATGGGGGACCATTTCCATACTAAAGTCTATGTATTTGAATGCAGTGCCATTAAAGTCCCTGTTGATGTAATAGTGTATTTGTGAATCTGCACTTGCGTGCATTTAGTTTACAGTGTGCAGTCAACTTGTAAGGTAACATACATTTAATACATCCAAAACTATCTGGATACACCTTCTAAATAGTAAATTCCCATAAACACCCATTGCTGACATAGACATAACATTTCTGATCAACAGATTGTATAGTTAAGTGTCACCTAGAATTGTGTAAACCTCCCCAGAATCAGAATCAGAAAACTTTACTGAGCCTGGAAGAAATTGCTTGTTAGGGTGTGGAGCTGTGGAACTGTTCTCAGTATCTTTAGGATTAGCTGGGCTGGCATTTGTGGTCCAGAACTAATCATCCAACATCAATACTTGACCTCACTTATTCTCTTGGGGTCAAATACAATTAAATTATTAGAAGTAAAAGCCTTCCCAGCAGAGTAGATGTTGTGTCTTACAGCAAAAGCTTTACAAACTACATACTAATACTCTGGGTGAGCAGGTGTTTACCAACTTTAGGACATTATGGGCCAGTTTCTCAGACCCAGATCATTTTACCAGCAGTCCAACTCTAGGTTTAATCTGTCTAGGAAACCTGCCCATGTGTTTAAGGTTTTCACTTCCCTGTTCACAGTCACTGCACTGCTAAACAAAATGTTTCAAAACTACTTGTGAAGACGATGTTTCTCATCTTATCATCTGTTGTGGTCTCTAGAGCCCAGCCCTTGGATTTTCAGGGGCAAGCTTTGGTGAGATCAGGAGAAAGGACAGGCGCCAGCATGTCAGTTCCCTGAGCTCTTTCTCCTTTTCCTGTTTTTTCTCTAATGATCTGGGGTCAGTTTACTAAATATATTTGTGGTTAACTAGGTGGGGTAAGTAATGTGTGTAGTTATTGCTGACTATAACATGTATCCACTGACCCTGTATAGTCACACATGAACACACCACAGCACAGCACACAGTGTGAACAATGTGAAATTTGTTTATTCACTAGGACACCAGCTGCCTGTGCAACATATTAGAGTTAGAACTAATACCATTAACTCGAGTTATAATTAGAGCTATAGAGCTACAACATATTCTAGCGCTATAGAGATAGATATATCACAAGATATTCTTCAGTTAGAAGTAATGTTACAAGAAATTAATGAGTTACAGTGTTAAATGAATGCTAGAGGTTTTCTAGAGTTATAGAGTTAGGGCTAATATCACAAGATGTTCATGGGTTTGAACTGATATTCTTGAGTTAAAAACGCGACAAGATATTCTAGAGTTCAAGATTTAGAACTAATACTACAAGACATTCAGGAGTTGTAGAGTTAGAGCTAACATAACTGCAGTTTACTAATACTGCACGAACACCACAGACTATTTTAGAGTTCCAGAGCTTTGACCAGTGTGTCACCGTGTGTACAGTGAGTAGCAGCAGAGTGAGAGCTACGGTTATTTCTACATTTTGTACATGGCCGAGTGTGAATATCTCTCTCTCGCGCGCGCGCGCTCTCTCTCTCTCTACCCCTCCCATTAGTTTCAAATGCGATCCGACGCTATGCGTGCGCGCCTGTGAGTGTGTATGTGTATGAGAGAGAGAGATAGAGAGAGAGAGAGTGTGTGTGTATGCCGTGTGTGAGAGCGACAGAGAGCGAGAGGCTGTCAGCTCGTCCTCCCGTCCAGCCGTGCAGAGCTCAGAGGATAAACAGGCACGGAGGGACAGAGGACAGAGGGACAGGTAACCTAGCCTCCGGTGTGTTTGTTTGTTTATTTGCTTGTTTTGTTTATTTGATGTGAATCCTGGCTATCGAAAGCAAAAGCACGGTGTGCCGGACGTGAGGCTCGTATCTGCACGTCCAGTAGCCCTGTATGTTGGACTCGCGTGCAGTGTGTGTGTGTGTGTGTGTGTGTGTGTGCCTTTTGTAGGACTCGCGAAACGAACGGCTCTATCCGCGACACGCGCGTGTGTGTGTGTGTGTGTGTGTGTGTGTGTGTGTGTGTGTGTGTTTGACCGGCTGCTGAGTCAGAGATGCTTTAGGAAAATAATCCGGTCTGCCAATTCGAAAAAAAGGAATACGCGGTGCATTTCTGCACAAGACGGCTGTGCAAAAACAACAACAACAGCGCGTGTCTTTAATACAGGCTGCACGCGATGCACTTCATTAACAGGGAGTTTATTAAACACTGTGCATGCACTGGTTTCTCTTGTGAATGAGGAGTGCGGTGAGTGTGTGTGTGTGTGTCTGTGTGTGTGTGTGTGCGTGGACAGACACCAGACTCCTCCTAGAAACAGAGAGTAAGGCAGAGGCTCTGAAGGACACTCAGATCAGAGCCAGCTAAAGGCAAAGCCTGTTGCTGTAGGGGGCTGGAACAGGGTCATTTAAACCACTAGATCCGGACAGACCACCACAAAGAGGAAGGAGCTGAAGTGTCAAGTGTCCGTTTGTCATACCTGAACACGCCACACCACACCACACCACACCACCAGAGTGTGAACAGCACGAGTTCTCTGCATTTAATCCATTCACCAAGTGAAGCAGTGGGTAGCCAGGAACACAACACTCTGGGAGCAGTGTGTGAGTGGTACCTTTTTCAGTGGTACCTCAGTGGTGCAACTACCAGTCCTGGAATTCAAACCCCGCAACGGTCTGATCACAAGGGCAACTCCGTAACCCCTAGGCCACAAACGTGGTCCCCTAGACCACCCGACCGGGGACGAACAGGAAAGCTGCTCTTCTTTCAAGCCTTTTCTTGGGCTGTCACTGACTGGTGGTCTCCCTCTTCTCTGCAGAAGGCTCGTGCCTGTGAGGAGGAGGCGGTGCTGAAGCTCCTTCATGGCCTCCAAGCTGAACCCCAACGTGCTGTACGTGCGCGAGACCCACGGGGACGCGGGGGATGAGTCCTCAGACAGCGACGGCGAGCCTGAGGAGACCTGCCACAAACTCATCCGGAAAGTGTCCACTTCTGGTCAGATCCGAGCTAAGGTAAGGGAGTGGGGTGTCTTAACTTTTGATTCTCCAGCTCTAGACCTGGTCTGTATGTTCAGTCTTGATCCCAGAGCACCCTTAGAGCAACATCTGGCTGTCCACCAAATCTGAGCCTGCCACGTATCATTGTTGTGGACTACCATGACAGTCTTTTTTTTGGGTTGCCCTGAGAACATTAGACCCATATTGACTTTAACACACTTGTAATAGAAGCCAGTGTAATGAGGTGTGTGTTACCGTGGTTTCTATGGTGAACATGTCTTGGAGCTCTGTCATGCACATCTTAGGGCTTCTCAGGCTCCCAACATACCTGAAGCAAATGATGGCCTAATTACAAACCTTTTCTTCTATGGAGTGGGTGTGTGAGAGCACTAGAATGTGTAGGATGGCTTCCAGGACTGAGGTGGTCTAGAAGTGTCCACTTGACATACATGACCAGTCATAGGTTTTTGCACACACAAGTTTTTTTTAACACTTATCCATTTTTCATGTATTACAGATTTTTTATTCTTGTTAAACACTGAAGAAATATTGAGTGAACAACTATAAATGAATACATCTCTAATAAAACATTTATAACTTCCCTTGGAAAGACTATATAACAGTTCATGTCGCACATCCTATCAATTTGTTGTGTGTTGATGCAGAGACAATTTTAGACTGTGCTTTAACTTTATATGCAGTAGTTTCATCTCAATGACTGTCACTTAATAGCTTGTTAAATATCGAACAGTTGTCCATATTACTATTATATTAGGTCTTTTTGTAGGTCAGTGTAGATCAATAAACGATGATGTATTTTATGAATAAAATATATGATTTTCTGTGCAAACTATAACTTTATTTGTCAGCAAATACTATTGAATATATTTTTTACATACATATTATTGAATATATATTTTATACATATTAATGTATTAGTGTTAGTGTTTTTTAATGTTACTGTACTACATATCATTAATTATTTGAGTAAATATTAAGTAGGTAACATGCATATGTACAAAATATCAGTGTGTACCAAACACTTTAAAGCAAATTTGTAATGGTGTAAGAGTTTGCAAAATGTGTAGTTCAGTAGTGTCTTGATTGTTTGATACAGCATAGGTGAGGAGGACCTCGCTGACTCTGTACCTTATATTAATGTATTAATATTTATTTTTACAGTTTATTACACATTCTAGATGATAAAAGATGTGATGCGAATGTGAGTCTAAACTGTTCCTTTCAGACTGGTTTCTTAGGAGCAGAAAAGAAACAAACAAAAGTTGTGCTTCTTTTGCTCCGATTAAATGCACTAGACCTCCGCTAACAGAAGCCATGAGTTAACATGCTCATCAAATTATTTTTTGCATGTTATGACAAAGCCTTCAACATGTGAGGGCAGAATGAGAGAATTTATGTAGGAGGGAGGAAAACTCAGAGATCTGGGCTTCCTTGATGCCTCTGCTTTAAGCTAGAAGGCCAGACCCCTCCGTGACGGTAAAGGGGTTGAGAGACCAGGCTGAGGTGCTGGGAGGAGATGTGGTTGTGGTGGGGGGCCAAAACCTCAGCTAATTTAGAAGCCTGCCTTGACATGAATGACATGTATTGGAGCACATGCAAAATACATGCAAGGAAGACATACTCCAGGACTGAATGGCGAACCATTTCTCAAAACGTTCTGTTTTTGCTGTTTTCTTCACATCTGCTCACGTACCATTCTTGCAACACTCATGTCACTTAAGTCTGGTGTTTCGAGAGCAGGCCTGCACTTGCAAAATTATCTTGTGTAAGACGTCTTGCAACACTGAGTTCATAGGACAGAGTCACTGCAACTGAGCACAATGTGGTCCATAGACGCATAGCTAAAGGAGCGTCCTCGCTGTAGTAAAGGCCACAGTGTGATAGGCATTGATCCAGCGCAGGGCCGGCTTACAGGCTCATCGATAGCTGGTATGGCTGTTTGCAGCACAGTTAGTGTGTGTTATGCCGTTATCACTGTGGAGTCGATATTTACTCAGGAAAGGGCAATGGGGTATAAATGGGTCATTAGACCAGCTGTTAAGATCCACATGACATCTAATATGAAGTGGAGGGATGTTCAGAACGTGTTCATTAGTGTTGCATTCATCAGGACGATGTTACGAAGGTCTGCATGCCGCTCTGAAACTGGAAACTGAGTCATGTTCTCTTAAAGGAGAAGATGTGTTACATTGAAAGTTGAACTCAACTTATCTTTTCCTTTCATTACACACTCTTTTTCATGCAGCACAAATGCTAATATATTAAAGATTTATTGTGTTTAAGTGTAAATGACCAAGCTCAAAAGGTCTAAAACACCTTTGTTGGTACAGCTGCAGGCCTAGTGGCTCGTTGAAAATGCAGGATAATCAAAAATAATGAAGACTGAGACTGAACTTAATAGTGGTGCTTTCTAAATATCCGAGTACAATAATGTTACACTCATGGGTTTGATGGGAGGCGTGGATCCTTTTTGTGTGGAGCTTTTTGTTTTTTTGTTTTGTCAGCATGGGTTTCCCCTGTTAGCTTCAGTTTCTTCCCACAGTTCAAAGACGTGTGTCAGATGAATTGGAGTTCTTTGGTGAGACTGGATTGTACGTGTAACGATCCTATCATGTCTGGTATGTTTCGTTCTTCCCCCCTGTGCTCGCTGGGATAGTCTGTAGCACCCCACCCCCCACCCTAGTTGGGAAAAGTGCCTCAGAAAGTGGATGGATGAATGAATAGATGGGTGGATGGATGGACAATGTTAATCTGTCAATAGCGGTTGTGCTGCTGAATTACTGTGCATTGAGATTGTGCTTGTGTTATATACCGCAAGGACCATTACATGTTACTTGTCTCTATTGAATCTGCTAGTATAACTGAAGATAGGACACATTACAGCATGGTGTTAATTTTGCTTCCATGTATTTCCTTTTAAGACATATAGAGATGGACTCTTTTTAATGAGCCAAACTGGTATTTTAAATCCATTTATGATGCAATAACATGAACTGAATGAAGCACTACAACAAAAAGGTAGGCCACGACAGGATATTCAGCATAATTAATCGTGTATAATTACACAAGAATATTTTGTCACGGATGTAGCAGCAGCATAAAAATACAGTATGGATGACCTATGCTGTTTACTTTCTAAAATCACCAGACAGATCTGCCAAACAATAATAAAAAAAAATGCTGATTCTGGTGTAATTACGTGTATTTCCTATTAAAAATCAAAATCATGTCATGTTCAGGCAACCATAGCTTATAATTGGTTACAATCAATTACAAAATTCATTTCAATAATTAATTACAAACACTTTATTTTTGTTCACAACTATTAGAACACAAAACTAGGGCCAAATGGGCTGATTAGCTGTCTTGCTTCTTAGTGGTCAATACTAATGGCCTGTCCCAGGGGTCACTTTTTCCAGTTAGTGTCCAAGTGATCAGTTTCTGTATTGAATAAGTATGGAGTTACATATATGTTCCACAGTTATAAACAATGGTCTTGTTGTAACACGTTATTCATATACATATTTAACGCTTAAAAATACCAACTGTGGAAAATAACTGCGGTCAGCTTTAATAATTGCTATTCGGTAATTAAGGCTGCACAATGTATTGTCTGCTCATCGTTAACACAGTATCGTTCTCTGCAGTACTGATATCACAGAGGGTGCAGTATGTAAAAGAGCCTCTAACCAATCACAGTGCTTCTTACAGGGCCACCAGTCACAGCTCCAGGTGAGTTACTGGGTGCTCTGACGAATCGAGGTCTTCATGTAATCTAATTGTTAACCATTAAAGGTGTCGGCGAATCGTTGTGTGAATGGGAGGGGCTAAACTGCTGGAGGCAGAATAAGGACATGTATTGGTTGGTTTGGTGACAGCACAAAACTGATTTTAAAACAAGCCGTTTTGTAGCTTATTTTCCACGTATGGACTGAATGGATGGGGGGAGTAACTGTGCCATTCAAAACAATATTAACAGTTTTCAAGCCTTTTTAGACCTTTTAATATTTTGAAAGGCATTGCAATAGCAACATGTAGCCGGAAAGATGCACAAGCGATAATTTCTCGTATTCTGCAGCTCTAGCATTTATGTAATAACCGTGATGGGCCTGAATCGTTCGAAATGTTTTGTCAGATCCAAATCTTTGTATGATGAGTTTAAGCACTTGACTACTATTTAAGCGTCGGTATGATGCTACAATGCGCTTCTGTGCATTGCAGTAGAGTTTATGCTGTCTGTTGTATGGTCCATTGCATCTCACACACTTTGGTTTGTTTTAGATCTGATAATGTGGCTAAAAATATGACAGCACTTTACAGCACAGTGATAATTCTGGCTCTACATGTTTCCTGTTGTGAGTGACAAGTATTTCCAATTGATGAACGTGTTTGTGAAAAAGTTAGCTTTGCAGTGCTGACCCAGACCAGGTTACCAGCTCCATATAATTTACATGTGTCCCCTTGGATTCACTGCAGAACTGGTCCCAGATCAGCATGAAATGACAAACTCTTTTAACACATCATATGCTGCAGTTTAGCAAAGGCACAGTTATATCTACATGAAGCTAGAAAAAGGCACATACACATGAAACTGACCTCTGTTCTGTGGACAGTGTGTCTATCTGCTCGTGTCCTTTTATCTGTTCTGGCATGCTTCTCCTATGTGTCATCTGACCTTTCACCTTTGACCTGAGGACAGGCTGTTGCAAAACTCAAAGCCCCCGTCGCCGAATCCTGTGTGGTATGCTGAGCGAGGGAGATGTAGAAATAAAAAAAAAAAAAGAGTTTCTTTGCACATTTCTACATGGATAAAATATATGATATTGACGTAGTGTCGTCTCGCTGAGGGCTTGGAAACGAATGTGCTGGTGTTATGTGTGTTATTTATCTGATCAGGACATGCACACTTCGCTCAGGGAAATTCACTGCCTTACTTTTTTCCCCAGCATAATTAAGAAAGGAAGGATTAAGGCAGTCAGTCAAGCCGGCAAAGTGTATTCAGGTCAGATACGTTTGTTACTATCAGCAGAGGGTTTTTTTTCCCAGACTTGTCACGAGTCGTCTGGTGAAACATGCAGCGTGCCGAGAGCCGGTAAAGTGTGGCTGTCGAGTGACTGACGAGCCTTTAATTTACATAAAAGAGCACAGTATTGTACAGTTGAGTGCAAAGGTTTACAGCCACGTGGAAGCTACGTAATGTTCTGCTGTCCTTCTGCAGAATCCGAGTGATCCCAGGTCAGTTTCGCTTTGATCTCAGATCAGCCCTGTAATGTCTGAGATATGAGTGCTGGTGGAGGAATGCTGACCTACATGTGCCTCACACTGCTTTTACTTTTTCCTCTGCTAATATCAGTCAATTGCCGCGGGCCTCAGATCAGGCTGTGCCACATGTCTGTAATGACTGGCCGAGGATGGTGGTCATATTGTCATGCTGACCTGTCTTTCTTTTCAGTGTGATGAGATTAGCAGCATATTAATCAGTATCAGCAGACTAATGAAGCTGAACTTATTAAATCAGGCAATTACACAGATGGCAATTGCATGAACACTTTGGTCCCTGACAAGCATGCATCCATCACATTCATTAACACTTCAGAGCGTTTAATGACGGCAAATCAGTTGGTGGTTTTTGCTCATCTAAGAAGCAGCTGAAAGTGAAGAATGATGTGCGGAATGACTGTTTGGGGGCTGAGGAGCCCAAGAAAGACTCACAGTGTGAGGGCAGAGTTCTGGACAATTTTTGGCTACAAATAAAATCAGAATCTTTATTGATCCCAGAGGAGATTGCTTATTCTTCAGCTAAATAGTCACACAGAGACACAAAGACATGGACAATATAAAATATAAGTGAAAGTAGAAGTAAAAATAAAACTCTCCAGAAATATTCCGGGTAATTACTTGTAGATTTTAATGTTCACTTTAAAGAAGTAAGTCCAGGTTTCACTGGGGTTTTATCTAAACTAAAGTAAAGTGAAGTGTCTCCTTATAGTCACTCGTGATTACAGCACAGTACCCAAATTCTTCCTCTGCATTGAACCCATTCACCAAGCGAAGCAGCAGGCAGCCAGGAACACACCGCCCAGGCAGCAGTGTGTGGGGACGGTACCTTGCGTAAGGATACCTTAGTAGTGCCACTAGCAGTCCTGGGATTCAAACCAATGACCTTCTGATTGCAAGGGTAGATCTCTAACCACCAGGCCACCAGAATTAAGCTAACCAATGCTAAAGGTAATAAAAACTGTTGCCCCTTCAAGCTAGCCCTGAGCATTAATCTCATTAACCAGCAAAGAGACATTAGCAGAACAACAAATCTTCAACAGGTCTAGGGTCATGCTATTTTCTAAAATGACAAAATTACTAGAAAACAGTAAAACAAACCAACAGCTACTTAGCTACGTTTACCAGATCAGCAAAAAAGCTAGGATGAGGCAAGAATTATATACAAGTACTTTATTGTATATAAGAATAGCAGTTGTAACTGTTGCCCACCTAACAAATAGTACCGGGTTAACGCAGCACACTTCAGGTTGGTTAGAGTGGTTTCACATACAGTTCCAGGTAACTAAATTCAGTTCTGACAACCTGGAAGTGAACCAGCTGCAAATAACCTCATTTTGTGTTCGCAGTGTGAGCAAACTTTTCTCACTGTTCACCAATGAGATTTCAAACTACATATTCACAACTCCAGGAGAATTCAGACCCCACCTGAGTTACACTGGTTCATGGGTAGTCTTGTTTAAGTTCATCACGACTCCTTATTTGTTACATACATATTTATACAAGCACAACATGGTGTGTAGCTGGCCCATGAGACTGTGCAATAAAGTTATCAAATAATTTAAGTAAAATGAAAGAGAAATCGAAGAGGCCAATCTACAGTAATAAAATATACCAAAAAAAAAATATTCCAGATAAACAAGAACTGTATAGTGTGCAGAAATGTAATAGAATAGAATATATGCTGCAAAGTGCAGTGTGCTTGTTAGCTGTCCTGAATCTGATTACTTTAGTACTCCAGTAGCACTAAAATCACCATCATTCAATTTTGATCCAAATGAGCCATAAAACCAAGCCCAAAGTGGAATGGGGCCGTTTTGTGTAAGCATAGACGAAAAAGAATTTCAAGTAGGGTTTCGCCATTGACACTACAACGAAGTCCAACACTCAGCAGTGTCTGGGATGTCAAAATGATTTGCCATCTGAACAATTCAGAAAACTTTGTAACATTTCTCTGTGCTAATGTGTAATGCTTGTAGTGGAAAAATATTTTTTTTGCTTGTGTGTTTGTGTGCATAGATCCGTATGACAGCAACCACATATCTGCAAGTCCTGCTTGTCAGTGGCTTTCCCCTCATTAGCACTGTCGTTAAGATCATGCTAAATGTTATCAAGCATGACTTGTCACTGGAGCGTGATTTAATTAAATAATTCAGTATTTAATTAATTAGAGTTGCACACACAAATGCACACACACATAGAAATGTATACACATGCCCACACATGCCCACACACAGACAGAAAGGCCTCTTAAGACTCTCAGACTTTGCTTGATGGTGACAGGATGGGTCTATATTTGATAAAGGCATATAATATAACTGGGTTAGTTTTGTATATTAAAAACTTGGCAAGAATGCAAAATAAAGGCATCGTCTCAGATTCTGTATGGGCGAGTGTGTGTCTGTATGTGTGTGTGTGTGTGTGTGTGTGTGTGTGTGTGTGTGTGTGTGTGTGTGTGTGTGTGTGTGTG
>JBBJLR010038464.1:0-12270 GCA_037577145.1 Brachypetersius gabonensis
GGCATTCAAGCCAAAGCGGTGGAGTCGGTTGCGAATGGTTTGTCTGGAAACCCTAGTACCCCTCGCATCTTGTAAACGGGCCTGCAGCTGTGTGGCAGTTGCATAACGATGTCTGAGTGCATAGGTCCTTAGGTACTGGGCATCGTTGTGGTCTGTCACTTGTGGGGCTCCACTCCTGGGTCTGTCATGAACTCTGTCAGTAGTTCTGTGTCTTGATGCAAGTCTGTTGATGCAGTGGCACAAAAATGGGATATACAATATATGCGGTGCATATGGGTGCACCGCCAGGGGGGTGTCAAAACAAGGGAGGGATAAAAATATCATTGGCATTTATGTTTTAAAACTGTTCTTGTGCTTTTAAATCATGACTGTGTGTTTAAAATATTTAAGAAACGTAGGGCCTGGCCCCTGGCAGTAGATGTTATGAACAGCGATGGACGGGCGACCCCTCCTTTACTTTCCACGGGGAAGGGGGAGGGGAGTTGTATCCTGTCGCTCATTGACGTGGGGGGGCATCTATTTGTGGCAGGATGGAGAGAGCACTAAAGTTATCAGGTGCTCAAGGCAGAAAGAGAAAAAAATAAATAGTGAAGGCGTGTGAGGGTTTTTGCAAAAAAATGTTGATGTGGGTCAAAGACAGCAACAGGTGTGAACTATGATGGAAATAAATGTCACTTATGTGCAAGCTCGTACCCAGCGTCAGGGATTAGGATATGAATTTCACAGAAAACTTCAGAAGAAACTAGGCTAGACAGTGCTGCTGCTGGGTAGCTAGCTTTTTAGGGTTAGGCAAGCTGAAATTGCATAGGGGTTTCTTACTGATGCACACGGGCTAATAGCAAGGATTTAAATGACGTTTGTCAAATTGAATGATATGTGCGTGCACCGTGAATTAAACGAATCGGACGGACTTTTTTGCACGTTTATTTCTATACATAAACTAAATATTATATACCAGTCCGCCTCCACAAAATGCTCCCCGCAAGCATTACATGCATATACATGCAAATCATGCACTGGATGTTTTTTTCTTGGTCCTGGATCGTTTTTTCTTGGTCCGTTTTTGAACCAAGACATTAGTGAAAAGTGACTTGCAGCGACTCCTGTCTTTTCTTTATTGAACCATATTTTCAGTAAAGCTTTTACTCCTACCGCAAGTTCGAGGATGTCAGAGAGATCAGCCCTCCTCCCTGAACCACAAATCAGATTCTGACTCCGATAGTTTGCTCTGATAGTGTGGGCACTGGGTATTCTTTATATGTGTATATTTGTGATAGACAACCACAAACCAAGCATAAGAAGAAAACCCCTCTGATTTCGTCCATGCTGGAGATTGTAATGATGCCGGGTTGTTTACCTCAGCTTAGAGCGCTCCGCTCGGGCTGCTGCTCAGAATGTTTGGTCGCTATAGCAACCAGTTGTAGTGGAAAATTGTAGGTCCGAAACCAAACTGAACAGAGTACAACCGAACTGAACTGAACCGAGCCGGTACCAGTCAGTGGAGAACCCCCTAAACTGAACAGAGTAGAACCCTATTGTACTATTGTAAAGTTATCACAGGTCCAGTCCTCCCTAACATTGATACAAATGATCTTTAGATAAAGCTATGTTTTTGTTTTTTTTTAATTGGCAAACCTGTTCATCCATCACAGCCCACTGAAAGTGAGAGGCGAAAACACCAAACAGGAGTTACTCAGCAAGGGTTTGATGTATTAAAACCAGACTTTGGATCAGCGTTTAGGTCCCAGCTCTGAGGACACATCAGCGATTTTGCCTCATTTGACCACAAGGGGGCTGCTATAACCAAAAATGTTTATTTTCTCTTCATAACTTTTGCTATGTTTGCTAGGTAAAGTAAAGCGGCCCCTTATAGTCAGGGGTCACCTTAGAGTGAACACACCACAACCCAAAATATACATCACAGCCAGTTGAAAATCATAACTCACACTACAACGGTCTCATGTGTCATTTGACCACCAGGGGCGCTTTAATAACCAAAAACTGTGTTTTGGCCAATAGCTACTGATGTTTTAGCCTCCAACCTGCTGCGGCCGACGATTGTATGAGTGTTTAACGTTTTTTTCCTGTCTTACCCCAATTTGCTCTCATACAAATTATTTACTGGATTTTCAATTGGCAAAAGTGTTCATCCGTCACAACCAGTTGAATTCCAGGCGAATCCGAACCTGGACCCCTGGACACCCCATGCTGAGTCGTTATAAAATATTCTGGCGCATTTTAGCACCATTATGAAAGGCTATTAGAATAAAAGGATGCTATGGTGACCCCTGCAGGGTGTTTTTGTGCAGGCGAGCCGAGGGCAGCTCCGGGGGCCTGTGAAGATGGGCTGGTTAATGTTTACTGGGCGCGTTTTTTACCCACTTTTACAGAAACAGGAGAGATTCTGGAGCTTTCTCCTTCAGCCCGCAGCCGGAATGGTAACAGGGGACATTTAAATCTCTCCTTCTATCTCTCTGTCTCTCTCTCTCTCTCTCTCGCTCCCTCTGTATCCCTCTGTGTGTGTGTGAGTCTCTCTGTGTGTGTGAGAGTGAGTGAGAGAGAGAGAGAGAGAGTGTGTTTTATTCTTATTAGATGTTTTTAATTTTAATTTCAGTCAAGTTGGAAGTTCTATCTATCTATCTATCTATCTATCTATCTATCTATCTATCTATACATTTTACATATTTTCTTTACATATTTTCCACTCCAATCTATCTATCTTTACATATTTTCTACTCCAAGCGTTATAATCTTGTTTCAGATGTGTATATGCACACACAAATGCATGCATACATGTTTGATTAGGAAAATATCCGAAATGAGTTTTTGTTTGAAATATGGAAGTAAATTGGAAGGTTGAAATGGTTGATAACTGCAGGTATCTCGGTATCTAAAGAAAAATATTTAAAATCTTTCACCTTTTTTTGCCATACTTATGCTTCAGGTTTTTATACTTTGAGATGTAATGTAATCAGTGATGTGTGTGTGTGTGTGTGTGTGTGTGTGTGCAGGCCACAGACTCGTCCTGGTTGTCTCCAGCAGAGCGGGAGCAGCTTCTGATGGAGCTGAAGGCCACGGGTTGGGTGGAGCTGGAGGAGAGAGACGCTCTGTACAAAGAGCTGCACTTCAAAACATTTAACCAGGTGTGCGCACACACACACACACACACACACACACACACACACACACACACACACACACACACGTGTCATGCATCAAAGAAAATGGTCCATACCAAAACAGGAGTTACAGCGAGAGTTTCAGAATACAGCACATTTGTAGTAAATAAAAATTTCACATGCATGTTCAGGGAGAAAATTAATAATAAGAAAAACTGTAGAGAATTGGAAAAAGTGTTGTTTAGCCTATTTAGGTGGGTAATTCGTTTTTTTTTAGGAACATTGCATTTGCACCAAATTAAGCGTCAGATTTGGCAACATGAGAAGCTTAACTGGGTTCTAAAGGTGGAGATGGGCGTGTGGTTCCCCTCCTGATTTATTATTAGTGGCAAGGCGAGTTTATCTGTGCGGCACATAATCATACAGACTTAATTCAGCATGCTATACAGAGATAAAGTAAGTATAAAATCATTAAAAGAAACCTTTCTTTGAATGCAACAAAAGTAACCGTAAAAGATACATTTAAAAGTTAAATAACGCGATGCAAAAGAATTACGTATAACGTGCAGGGTTTCGTGCAGGTTTTACTAGTTTAACGGGACAGTCAGGAAGATCTGGTTTCCATGACGAGCTGGTTCCAGCAGGGGGCAGTGTGATGACTAAAAGCCATTTCACCCTGTTTAGTTTCAAATCTGGGCTCCAGCTGATCTAAGAGACCTTCCAGACTGATGTTCATCAAACATGTAAGGGATTTAAGTATTTAGGGTTCAAACCTCTGAGTGACTAACCCTAATCCTAACTCTGATCCATTAGTCAGCATATATGTGAACACACCAACCTTTGAAACGAGCGGTTTGCTTCAAGTCCACGGCACGGTTCATTTAACTCGCGCATTACTCTCTGGGTTCGCTTCAACAATTTTGTCCCTACAAAGTACAATATTTTTATTGAACTGTAATAAATATACAAATGTGCGGCGGCACAACTCCATTACAAATTCAGTGTTAATTCAGACAAGAAAAATGAGACGAATGACAAGACAGTAAGACAAACTAATAAATGCAAATGAATAAATGAGTTAATAAATAAAGAATGAAAGGGGGCCTAGAGATTCTTGTCAAGCTTCTTTACCAAGTTGCCTAGACTCAAAGCCTCTCTCTTCCTTAGTTAAAGAACAATAGTAGCAGAGGTTTATAGATAATGTACAAGTTCGGAGGAGCTTTTAACCTGCTCTTCTGGAGAAAAACATTCCCAGTAATGGGGTTAGAGGAGGCGCTAAAGTGTAAACAGAAAAAGAACTGAGACCTATCTGAGCTGAAGTGGAGCAGAAAGAGAACCGAGTTCCTTGTAGATGAACTGTGAACAGAGTTCTGTTTCTGCTGGTCCACTTTTTGAGCACTTCTAGAAGACAGAGTTCAGTTCCTTTAAAGAGGACTATCTGTGAAAACATCCTTATAAACAATTAGCAACACATTTTCACTTATTTCTGTTTCTTATTGGAGGTCAGTGTGAGGACCTGTAGACTGGAGTAATGTCCTGTTTTCTTGGTTTTTGTCTGAACTCTAGCAGCAGCATTTTGAATACGCTGTAGGCGCCTATCTGTAAGATTTTTGTGGCTCTGTGAAACACATTATTAATCCGTAATGTTTAGCAGAGCCGTCTCACAGTGGTGTTTAGTTCAGTACAGGAGTTTCTAGAGGATTCTCTAAACCAGTGGTTCCCAACCTGGGGTCCAGGCCCCCCTTAGGGGGGCGCTAGAGATCGCAGGGGGTGCGCACAATTTTGTCTGCACTGAGGTTACCAAAATTATATTTGTACACATTAAATTCATAAAATCCCAATGTCTGAGAAACGTAAAAGTGTGTGTGTATGAATATAAGAATGAAAACCTACAACCGCTGTTTATTTTTTGCATATAAAAGTTTGTAATGAATCACTTTATTCTTTTTGTGCGTCTATGCGGGTTGGAGTTGGGGTGGGGGGTGCCTGTCTTGTCTTGGACACAGGCAAGGGGGGCTTCAAGGAGAAAAAGGTTGGGAACCACTGCACTAAACAACTCCACAAAGTCACTGCAGTTAATACACAATGTATTAATGACTGATGTCTGAACTTACAACTATCTTACAGTTTCACTGTTTCTCATTTGTTTCCCTGCAGGCTTTTGGCTTCATGTCTCGTGTGGCTCTGCAGGCAGAGAAAATGAACCACCATCCAGAGTGGTTTAATGTTTATAACAAGGTAAGAACACACACAAGCCTCCTCTTGCTCACACCAGTGTGTTTATCTGACAATTTGTGTGTGTGTTCTTTCAGGTACAGATCACTCTCAGCACTCATGACTGTGGAGGTTTGTCCAAGAAAGACATCCGATTGGCCAAATTCATCGATAAAGTTGCTCTGACCATGTAGCTCCTGAAGGACTGTCGTGTTTTTGGACGCTGCGAGGGATTTTACTCGTCTTTCGTCTTGCGTTTCTTCTCAAGCCCACAAACTCTAAATCCTGCACTGCTGGAAACCTCAGCTTCTTCACCCACCTACAAGAGGAGATCCGGCCTAAAGTGGGTTCTCCAGGGTACCAGTGTCTGTCTGTGTTACAAAAGAGGCAAAGTTGTTTTTATGACAGCACAGCTTATACACCGTCACTGATAATGAATAACAGTGTGATTGCATCAGTTCTATTAATATTGTTATTCTATTCAAAGCTGGAATTTGGCACATCTTCTTCTTACAGTTTTGGAAAAGTTGGCATGGTTCCAATGTCTATTAATATTCAGTGTTTTGCACGTGTTCAGATTTTTTGATCGTTTGATCAGGGTCATTGAGAAATACATCAAACTTTCAAAGCAAAACACACAGCAGACACTAAAGCTCAGGTCAGTTTTAAAAAGATGTGAGTCACTGTTTGTTGGGGTTTAATCAAATAATCAGCCCATGCATGAGCCGTCCTGAACCATCAATGGCTTGGTAAGAGATGGAGAGTGGACACCAAGCCAGGCATTGAATGACGTCATGAAGAGGTGTGAGTTTAAATCCATGCTGTTATCAGAAATTTTTTTTTAGCAACCATGCATTCACACGTAACATATTCTCACAGAAATGTATCTAGTTAATATCTGCTTTACATTTCTTTTGTTTGTGCTGATGAATCACTGTAGTGTGTCTTTAATTTAATTTCTGAAAAACTTGATTGTGGTACAAAGCTTTAGTATTTTATAGATAAAATGAAGATCAGTGGTTATTTTTTTAAAAGGCTAAATGTATTTAACGATGCCTAATTACGAATTTAAATAAAAATCTAATTTTGTTTACACGTGTCCTTGGAAAGTCAACTGACATGCTTCTCCCCCTGCTGGCCATTATGGGGATTTTGGTTTGAGGGTTCAGGTCCAACTAAGACTTAACATTTTAAGAGAAAACATCAAAGCTTATGAGACTTTATTCAGACTTTTATTAAACGTTACAGCAAAAGATCTGTGAGGAAACTCAAAGAACATATACGGAATTTGAAAAACACGAAGTGGTAACATAACTTTAGCCCTATTTTGTGTAAAAATGTTACTCTGCAGAAGGTTTAGGCTGAATTTATGTTAGCAAATACAAAACAGGCGCAGCAAAAGTGACCAGTGCTGTAAAATTACTACTCTAAAGAAGAAAAATGTAAATGGATATTTATTTACAGTTAAGCAGTAGCTTCTTAAATGTTAATTACAGTAATGTTTATGGTAAAATTATCTGTCAGATTTCTCAAAAACCAGAGCAAACTGCTGAGGAAATCAACTGGAAAAGGGCGATGATGGAGCTCTCAACAGGTTATTTACAGAGCACACATACACACTAGGAAATCACTGAAATGATCTCCAGTCCAAACACGCAGGTCATGAAGGTGAAGCTTGTGAAGGAGATTGACGTTGCAGGTCTCCTGTTCAGCACAGCTGGTAGTTATTTAACTGAATCAGAAGTTGCTGTTCGTCTTCGACAGACGTTTCATGGTGTGGATCCTCGCAGGCTTTGGAAGAAACCCACTGCTCTGATGGAAGCTGCTGCTGCTGCTGCTGGAGCTCCTGCTGCATGTTCACATACTGTTGCCAAAAAACATTTTTTTATTTAATGCCATCGTTTACCTTAAGTTTTAAAGCCATAGTTTACTTTAAACGGGACATATTATGCAAAACTCACTTTTTTTAAAACAAGTTATAAAAGGTCAAAGGGCTGCAAAACATGTTCATGAAGTTAAGTATGACTGGGTTAGGATTGAGAGCTTGAAGTAGGTTAACCGTTCGTGTAAGGATGGAGTTATAGAATAGCATTAGACCTTATGAGTAGAGATGATTCAGGTTTGAGTGGATTAGGATTAAATGTTTGTTAGTGTTGAGTATTTGAGTTGGGGTTAAATGCTTGCATTAGTATTTAATGAATTAAGGTTAAGTTAGTTAGGTTTGAATGAGTTGGGTATGTGAGTAGGATTTAATGAGTTAGGAATAAATGTTTTATTTAGGGTGGAGTGAGGATTTAATGTTTTAGTTACGTTTGAGGGATTTAGGGTAATTGATTTATTTAGGAATGAGTGAGTGAGGGAAAAATGCTTTATTTAGGGTTGAGTTGGGGTTAATGTTTTATTTAGGGTTGAGTGAGGATTAAATGCTTTAGTGCTGAGTTGGGGTTAATGTTTTATTTAGGGTTGAGTGAGTTAGGATAGAATATTTTAGTTAGGGTTGAGTTAGGCTGGAATGACGAGGCTGATTGCTAGGGTAGAATTTAAGATTGAATGAGTTAAGGTTGAGTGAGTTAAGATTGAACGGTTAAGTGTTTGGATGTGGGTTGAATGAATTGGACTTGAATGACTCGGGGTTGAGTTAGTTTGGATTTAACGAGTTAGGGTTGAGTGAGTGGGGCTTGAATGTGGGTTGAGTGTTCGCGTTACACGCCTCAGTTAAGTTTGAATGCGGTTGGTAACTGAAACCCTGTTGATGGTCCTTAATGTTTCTTACTTGATCAGAGGATTCTGGCAGCAGTTGTGTGATGAGATGTACAATTTTTCCAAACATTGGGCGCGAGGTTGGTTCCAGAGTCCAGCACATCTTCATAATTGTGTACCTTTGGATTTTGAATCAGCAATCTGTAAACTCTCTACTTGCATGGAGCGTTTATATATTGTGGGAACTGCATAACAGTTACTTTAATTGTGTAAAAAAAATGTAAAGAGCATTTTTTCAGTTCGACATTTCTTTTGAATGATAAAATGCTTTAATATCCACCAATGTTGATATTTTTACTCACATCTCTGCAGGAGCAAAATCCGGCTGAGCCATGTGACAGCCAGCTTTGATCATCTTATAGAACTGAGCGTCAACAGCGACATCCGGATAAGGACTTCGACCTTTAAAGCCAAAAGTACAGCAGAGAGGGTTTAGAGGAGAAACTGAAGGAAAGAGAATGTTGTGAAGTTTGTACAGAGACAGCGACTCACCCAGAGAAAACATCTCCCACAGGAGGATCCCATACGACCACACGTCACTCTGAACAGTGTAGATGCATTCAAAGATGCTCTCAGGAGACATCCACTTAACGGGCAGCCGGGCCTGCAGCGTCAAACCCACAGGTTAGACAGATTAAACCAATTAGACAGATTAAACAGATTAACTAGATTTAATGGGTGTATTAAACTGATTAAACAAATTGAACAGATCAGACAAATTAAACAAAAACAAATATTAACAAGATCAGACAATTTGGACAGATTAAACAGATTTGAGAGATTAAACAAATTAAATGAATTAGATTAAATGGATTAAATAGATTCACTATATTAAGCAAACTAATGACATTGAATAGGTTAAACAGATTAATGTTTAAAAAATGTAAACTTTTAAAAAAATTAAAAAGATTAAACAGATTTGAGAGATTAGACAGCTTAAATAGATTAAATATGATTAACACCTTAAGCAGTTTAAATAAATATTAAACGGATTAAACAAATGAAACAATTATTAAAAAATATTTTTGTTGCCTATATTTTCCTTCTTACTACAGTCACTGTCTGTTTCAGTTTAGGTGTCCATGATAAATACAGCATCATATCATGTAAGCACTAACCTACTATTAAAAGATTTTTTTTGTCGTTCCAACAAGATATCTACAGTGTTATCTAGAACCTGAAGACCAGCAGTGCGACCAGCAGTGAGACGATGACGGTGTGATTTAAAAAGATTGTGTGACTTAATGCTGTGAAAAAGAACTGTAAGGAAAATAAATGAAAAGCTAAATATAAAATAAAATATATAAAATAAAATATTGACCTGTCGTTATATGTGCCCCGCTAAAACACACTGGCCCCACCTCGGCCTCCCTGGTCATTTTGGTCTTGAACCGACACTGGTTTCAGCAGTTTTTCTCTTTTTTAGAGAACCTTGGACAGCAAAGACCACGACCAAATCAAGCCCCATCTTGGGAGATATAAGCAGAAACAACTGGCTGGAAAAAGACATGCTATGGAAGGTAAAAGATGAGCAAGGCGGCCAGGAGGAAAGATTTGCGAGAGGAACCCCATCCATGCATTACTAGGAGCTAGAAGGGACTTCACAGCCCTTAATGATACTAACGAGGTCACACTGCTTTACCTCCGGGCGCTACAGTCGAATATTCACCCGATTTTGTTAACACTTTTACCAAATTGGTGGCAGTTTTTAGGAATCTTACAGCCGAATTTCTGTGTGGGAGTGAAAGCTGTTCATTGGCTGCTCTGTGCTGAACTTACGTTTCCTCTCACAACGTAGTTGGAGTCGTTCATGATGTCTCTGGCGAGGCCGAAGTCACAGATCTTGGCAACGAAACTGTCAGTCACAAGGACATTCCTAGCAGCCACATCTCTGTGGATACACTGAACACACACACACACACTTCGTTTACATCTTGGTTTTGTAAATACTAGAGCACTGCTGCCTGAACAAAGGTACCAGGTCGGGTTCTGAAATCATTTTTTTATGTGCAACACTGAGCTTGGGTTTGTTACAGATGTAGGAATCTCTAGTTCGTCCGGCTTCAGTTCATTTCCCTACAGTCTCTACAAATAGTGTCATTAAAGCAGAAACACTACAGAGATGAGCGACATCGTGTGTGAATTGTGACTGTGTGCAGTGATTTAGTGTACAGTGTGTGTGCAGTGATTTAGTGTACAGTGTGTGTGCAGTGTTTGTGTGTGTGTGTGTGTGTGTGTGTATGTGAAGAACTTTTTGAAGGTTTTGAAACTTTACTTGATGTAAAGTTCTTTTTAGACTCTTTACATGATGTGAAGATTCTTTCATCTTTTTAAAGGTTCTCTAGCCTCACACATCTAATTTACAAACACGGTTCTCCGAAGAACCACAAACCGACAGGTTTTTTGTAAGGAAGCGAAAGTGTCTTTTTCAAAGAAACATTCAATCTAAAGCCAGTTAAATTCTCTTCAATACTAATTAAAGCAGATCATTTGGAATCTGTAGTTTCAGACGCAATTTGAAAGAATATTACATTTTTTGAGGCGAGGAAGTCCATTCCCTTCGCCACTTGAATGGAAAATCGGATTAAGTCGTTCATGTTCAGTGTCCCCAGGTCCTTCTCTCCTCCACCGCAGGACTCTAAAATAAAAGGTAATATATTTCTGTATTATAACACACGGAGGTCATTCAGTGTGTTTTACAGTGATACAAACGCGCAAGTCAACAAAAAAGACTCAAAATAAGATGAGAAATATAAAACAATACTTAAATACTTAAACCAAAAAATGTAGAGTTAATTGCTTTCCCTCCATTACAGAAAGAGTAGATTTGACCGTTTTAGTTTATAGTCGACAGTTTGTAGTTTATATGTTCCATTAACTCCATTAAAATGTGGTTTTTTTTTATACAAGAATTAAACAAGAGCAGCAAAATAAAGTGCAGGTTTTTATAACGTGTAAAACAGGGATAAAGGAGGAGTAGAGAAACGTTTTATTGTAAATATTACAAAGATAAAAGTAGAGGAGCCAATAAAAGTGCGAGTTTAAAGATAAGATAAAATAAGAAAACCCTTCATTAGTCCCACAGTGGGAAATTGCATTGTTATGGCAGAAAGTGGACAGAACAAAAGGTAAGAGCAGCAAAAGCAATAAAACAAAAACTATACAACAGTACAGTATAAAAAGTTTACAAAAACAAATAAAAAAAGCATAGACTTGTGTTTTGTTGTAAATATTGCAAAGATAAAAGTAGACAGAAGATTAAAGTGCAGATTTTACAAAGATAAAAGTAGAGTAGTGGATAAATACAGGGTTTTTGTACAGGAATGGCAAAGATGAAGATACAATACCAAATAAAAATTCAAATTCAAAGGTAAAAGTAGAGGAGCAGATAAAAATAAAAGGTTTAAGTGTAAAAAAGATTAAGTTAAAGGTAAGAAGCAGATAAAAGGGTTTAGTGTATATTTCACACAGAGAAAAGTAGAGGAGCAGATAAAGAAGAGGAGCAGATGAAAGTGCAGGGTTTAGTGTTTTGTTACAGAGATAAAAGTAGTGAGCTGTTGTTAACGTTAATGAGAGAAGAGTCGGACTCTCACTCTGTGAACTGTCTTGGGGAGCCGACATGTCCTGGTAGCTGTGAAGAAAAGAACAGAAGGTTAGCACTGAGTCAGCAATCACACCATTCTTCTTCATGATGCATTATTATTATTAATATGAATATTATTGTAGTATTGATTGTTAAAAATTTTTATTTTTGTGGCTGTGTTGTCTCTGTAATAAATGGGGTGAACGGTTGAGAACGGGTGAGTTCCCTTCATAATGTGTGTTACACAGAAAGTGTGGCGCTTCCTGTGATCTCATCCAGACCTGCAGCTTTATGTGAGTTCACTTTGCTGAGCACATGCCTCACATCATTTTCCAGCACAGCAAGCGTTTGACTCTCAATAGTCAAGAGTGATGAGGGTGAACAGGATCAGGAATGATCAGTTTATTAGAGGGACAGTCAGAGTGGAACCTTTTGGAGGAAAGTCAGAGAGGTAAGATTACACTGATTTGACCATGTGCTGAAGAGAGACTGAGTGTGTTGGGTGGAGGATGCTGAAGAGAGACTGAGTGTGTTGGGTGGAGGATGCTGAGGAGAGACTGAGTGTGTTGGGAGGAGGATGTTGAGGAGAGACTG
>JBBJLR010038485.1:0-12269 GCA_037577145.1 Brachypetersius gabonensis
TGTTTGCACCTTGTGCGGAATTAGTTTACTGTAGGAGTTGAGAAACCTGTTCTCAAAGACTTACTTTTAGTCATTATATGGGTAGCACACATACTCTGAATGCCTTCGGCAGAATTCAAATCAGCCTTTTTAATCTAGATTAATTCCAAGATTACAGTGAGATTAATCTAGATTAAAAAAATGTATCTATGCCCACCACTAGTTTCAAGTGAGTTTGTGCATCTCTATATAGATGCTTAGGTTTCAGTTCATCATTGTCTGTTCTCCCTCATTTTACCATAGGTTTGTGTTCAGTTTGGGATTCTCTTGTGTTTGAGACAGTGTCACAATAACCCGTTGTGACACTGTCTTTGCTCAACACCATAATAAAAATGCATCCTGCAATGAACGTTTTCAATCTACAGAACTATTCAAATAAGCAATTTGAAAAAATTGTAACCTTCCTTAAACACTACGGCTGTTACTGTTGTTTCTGTGTATCAGTTAAATTGGTTTCCACTTGACACCGGGTCCTTGGAGGACTAAACCACTTTTTAATATTCCATTAATGAAATATACCAAATCCTGCAGTCACACAACAAATGCATGATTATATCAGGTTCTCTGTCTCTGTCATGGTTCTGGGCATCTAAGAATTAAAACCCCTACTCATCAATTTTTCCATGCATATAATCTCATCACAGACCCTATAACTACATTTGCTGTCTGGCAAGATTCAGTCGGCCAATGGCGGAACCTCATTAGTGCAGGATTGACTGGAGCACTGATAGATGATGAGTGCTGACAGATTATCCTCAAGCACACTAAGACAGTAAAAGCCTTCTTATCTGCCATGATGAAACAGATCTCAAGATGAATGACTGGAGGGTTTTTTTTATATGCCCTTTGACTTGCTTAGTCTCGGGTCATGTTGAGCTATAACTAATGCTGTTTTTCTTTTACACATACCAAAAATATATCTGATGCTCATCAATAAAACATTCCTGTATCTAAAATAGAATAACTAATCAGCTTTCAGCATTAAAGGTCTACACTTAGCCATAGTCATAGGGCGAAATACATGCAGATTATATATACCCCAATCAGCAATAACAATAAAACCAACTGCCTAATATTGTGAAGTTCCCTGGTGAGCTCCCGAAACAGCTCTGATCCCTTGAGATGAAGGTTCCACAGGACCTCTGAGGAGGTGGACATTCTGAGTCCAAGACTTTCCCAGCAAAAGCTTATATGATTTTACATGATATAAAAGAAACATGATTAATTAGACCATGGTTTCTTCCATTGTTCCAGTTCTTATGCTCCAATTGTAGGCACTTTAAACTGTGTTGTGTGTTCTGACACCTTGCTGTCAGCATTACAGTATTGTGGGCTACCCTTCACATGCACATCAAAGAGTGTTGGGTGCCTTTGACCCTGTCACTGATTCACTGGTTTTCCTTCTTTGCACCACTTTTGGTACACGGTATAGCAGGAAATACCCACAAAGCCTGTCGTTTAAAATGCTTGGATGTTTTGACAAAATTGCCTGGCCATCAAAATTTAGACAAAAGTTTAAACCCCACAAACTGTATATTTTCAATCCTTAAGACGTTTAGATTTAAAGGCTTATGATTAAACATGTATTAAATGTGTGTCTAAATTAGACAATCTCTGTACTTTTGAATATCTTTGTACATTTTATATGTGTCCACCAAAGATCAAAAACATAATCACCAGCTTCCCAATTTGTTGTTGTCCTCCACAATAACATCACTGTGTGGGGATGTCTATCCAGTATGGACTTTTTTGGCCACAGCAAAACTGAGCAGTTTTCCAGAGCAACAAGTTATCAAGACTTGAGAGAGCCCATTCAATATTTAGTTAGGGCTGCTGGCAATAATAAATTATAGGAATCTGTGAGAACACTGTTAGTGTAGTAAACCCCCCCAGCACTGTCCATTACAGACAACTTAGAGCTGGAACACACTAGCAAACCACAAGGCAATGTTCAGGTTGGCGGCACATGTCAAGTAGATGTCTGCATGAATGCTGGCTCCAGCCTTTCTCATCAAAACACTGGCTTGTCTTCCTCCCAAAGTGCATCCTGATGCTTTTACTTTCTGAGGTAAACAGGGATCATATATTCAGCTCTCCATGCGATTTGCCATGATTTTGCAGTGCTTTTCCATGCGTAAAAGAAAATGGGACTCATCAGACCATGTGACCTTGTTCTATTGCTCCAAGGTCTAATTCAAACGCAAGAACGTGGACACGGGATAGCATGGGTCTGTGGCTACACAGCAGGGTTCAATGCACTGTGTTTTGTGACGCATTCCTCTGATAATTAGCATTTAAACTGTTCAGTGACTTCTGCCACAGTGGCCCATCTGTGGGTTTAAATAGTCTTCATTGGCCTCGTGTATTGATGAGATGTCCAGGGAGGTAGTTCTGTGTTTTTTTCCCCACCTTTCCTCACCACTGCTGACTGGGAGCACCCCACAGACCAGGATCCAGTCATCTGGCCATACTAATTTGGCCCTTGTCCATGCCTCTTTAGAATTTATACCCTTTAAAGTCTTCTTCATCTCATGAACTACATGAACCAACTGTTCAGTTTAATATCCCGGACCTTGACGTGCACCATTTTTTGTGTATCATTTCTACTCAAAAAGCATTTCATAAATTGGTTTCTTAAAACTCCATATGTGCTAGTCCATAGTTTGCCCTTCACTGGCTGGTTTGCCCTTTCTGGGCTATAAGTGTGGGGACTAGATCACCATGTTATCTTCAGAAGCTCTGCACGGTTGGTGTCATCATTATTTTGTCGTGTCCTACCTGACCTGTGGGACCTCTGCTCCAGGACACAGCTCCTGTTTCTCAGCACTCCCCAGCACTTCCTGGTGCGGCAGTATGAGTGTGACCTACAGAACACAGCAATTTAACTCTGATTACAACAGCCTCATTGCTATTGGCCAGCAAGGTTTTGATATGAAGAAAAAAAAAACAGGCTGCGTTTAGTCTTGCAATTCTACATCTATTCATTTGACTCAGTACTGAGTGCTGAGTGAGCCACAGTAGAACTAATGCATCATGTTAAATGCTGAATAACTAATCATGCCAACAGAACGTCTTAGCCTACAAGCCAGTGAGCTCAATAAGAATAGTCTGATCTGACCATTTTTATCAGCTGTAGTCCAGGTCTTGCCAGCTTGAAGGGGCAATTAATTTTAACTAAAATTGCAATACAGTAATAGATACTACACTTACAGGTCAAATAATTGATAGTGCAACTTTCACAGCCTCAAAACTAGAATAAGTAGGATTTAAATGAATTTTTATTTTACATAGAATTTTAGTCTGAAAACAGGTTTAACCTGTGTTTCTGAAACCGAAACTATCTTGACCACCATTTTCAATATATACCACTATATTATGAATATATTCTGAAATTAAGAGTAGCTTAACTATGGTGACGGAAATCCTAGTTTATTTATATGCCTTTGCTCTTTTTACTTACCTTTGGGTAGCACTGGCACACACTCCACACTGTCCCAATGCCCACCATCAGTGCCCCCATGGCACAGAAAGTGGCAAACACCTGCGGCTCCTCCACAGCCATCAAGAAGACCCCCAGTGCCACAAGCACCAGTCCCAGGACAATGAGCCCATAGCGGTAGGGCTTGTTCTCCGCCATATGGGTGAGTGTGGAGGTCCACTGTGATTAAACCAGTGGGTGTATGTTCAAAAGAGCCTGAGGAATAGTTAATTGACTTTGTCTCAGAGGGGTGAAGGTGAGATCAAGTAGGTGGGTCAGATGTGATTGGCGTTTAACATGGCCAGTGGGAGACGGAGCTTTCTGCATCATTGCTGCATTAATGGGCCTTGACCAGGTGACCTTGCCTCAGGCTGCATCTGTGCTGTGCCTATGCAATGCTGCTAAACCTTTTCAACACAACACAGATAAAGATTTGCTGGACTCAAAAAACTGAAAGAAAACTAAAAGTGGAATAGCAAGAAGCTCTGTACTGCTGTGTGTTCCAGACAGCATCTGAAAAGACAGTTAACCCAGTTGTTTAATGTAAATAGCTAGGAGCTATTGTGCTTCCTATTGAATGAACTGCAGTCAAGTAAAAAGGGATTAATTAACAGTTGTACATTTCAACGTGCATTTTGAAACTGTCACAGTGCCAAACAAACTTAGGCAAGAGGCAAACTTAAGGAAAAATGGAAAACCTATGTCCAAAATTCACTTAAAGTGTTTTACATGGATTAAAGCAAAAAAAATAAATAAATAACCTGACGGAAGAGATGACGGGGAGCGTTGGCCTGGGGGGGATGTGGGTTGAGCACTTCCTCAATTGAATGCGCCAGGCAACAAGAAGCCCTTTTGCAGATCTCGTCTTTGTTTTGGGACATTAAAAGCCTTTGAGACTGATGTAGCACTAAATGCTGGGGAATTTTCTCTTACTATGAAGTTTGGTATCTCAAACAAGCGTCGAGAAACAGCTCGCCGCCAGTAGGCTCCTCCGCAGCCGTCAATGTTTGAGAGAACTACCGAAACCATGTTTGTTTTTATTTTTAGGAAAAATAATTAAATCTTACTTAAACCAAAGAAAAAGACAGCCTTTCCAGAACTTTGTCTGCTGAAGCTTGTTCAGCTCCACCCCTCGTTCCCCATTTTTTTCCTTCGGATCTACATCAATTAACCTTTAGTGCCCTCAGTTGACGGAAATCCGTCATAGCGACGGAGAATTTTAATCAGTGTGTTTTATGCAAATGAACATTGGTTAATACATGGAATCTGGGTCAGTTAATAATTCACACAAAATTTGGTTCTAAATCATGCATGATTATCATACTATTCTACTGCTTTACACTGTGACCCAATATCAACCGTTTGTCAGTACTGAAACAATTTAGTTCATTTTATTAAATTGTCTTTTATTAGAAAGTGGCTTCAAACATATAGAACACAGCTGAAGGACAAACATGAATCACAAACAGTGATACATAAAAAGTGAAGCCCACATAGTATAAAATAAATGTTCCCTTCAAAACATCTGTAGCACATGTTCCCATAGAAAGCTACAAAGCATGAAAAATAAGTGCAACCCTCCACCCCTTTGGCTTACACACGTCACAAAATGAAATGAAAAGTAAAAACATGTTTATCCACAATGTCGTGTGTAAAAAGGTATTACACATAGTGTCCCAAGGCACTACAAGTAGATTAACACTTGCTTTGAAAAACAGGCACCATCTAGGTATGACAGCTTTCATGCTTTCCATTAGCAAAGCAAGCAATCACCAATTACATAAAACATTAAGCAATAAATTATCATTTGGGTGTGGCTTCTCAAACATCTATTTTCTGGCCAGGTTTGACTTATTTAAGTATTGTAGTGGTATTTTTGTTATACGTAATGTAGTGGCATCATCTTAACCTCCTGTTATGTGGTGCACAGCACACAGCACTGTGAAAGGGCATTCGCTCTACTTCAGGAATTGTGTAATATTATGCTGCAGAAGAGCACATCTCCTAAGCCTCTTACTGCCATTGTGTTTGCATCTAAAGCATGCTTGTTTAATGTCAAAATGGACTTGAAACAAGGACTATAGCCAAATGTCCTCTTTTAATTGCTGAATGTGAGTAATAAACTATTAATATCACAACTATGAATACTGTCCGTGTCAAATGTATGACTCACATTAGTCAACTCAGGATCCCTGGTAGTTCTGTTTATTAAGGCAATCATCCCTCTGCCTTTAAAAATGCTTGTCCCAGGTCTTCACTTTATCATTCCTGCACTGAAAGTACGACACCTTAAAGCCATTTGCCCTAATTCTTTTAAGACAAAACAACAACGAGAAAATGTTTTAGCAATAAGAAAGCAAAGGAGCATTTAAAGCAAAAAGAGACCCTGGAAACTGTGCATTTCACATTAATATAAGCATTTTCTCTTTTCGCAGAGCTTTTATTGTCTTAAAGTAAGACTTACCCAGTTCCTAATGCTGCCATCTACTAATGACTCATTTGTGGTCTTGAAAAAGTTGGCAATTTCCGTGTTGAGCTGTTTTATAAAACCACAGACCACAGTTTCCAGTGTCTGGGCTAAAGTTTCATGTTACTATTTTTATTCTTTTAAAATCCACTTGACCAGCAATAAACCAGTAACTTAGGAATACGTGGCAAAGCTGTGGTCACTTATGGTGCTCATTCAGCCTGAGTGATTTGCAAACACTGCCAGTACTAAAGATTTATGGGCCAACCATTTAGCTAGCATTAGCACCTAGCTCTTAATCCTGGTAAATATCACCCTCACATGATTTTCAGGGCACAGCAGTGATCATAGCTGATTGAGGGATGTGGTGGTCTTCATGACCGTCTCGTAGGATGGCGGGGGCTCCATATCCCAGGGTGGTGGGGTACCAGGCAGGCTATTAAGATCTGTATGTGTTGTAGGGGGGCGTTGAGCCGAGCGCCGCTCCTCTGCCGAAGCACTGCGGATCCTGTCCAGTCTCCTGTAAAAAAGGTTTAAAAAATTGACTCAGAACTTCCAAAGAACTTCTACGGTCCCTATAAAGATATGGATGCCTCACCTTCTTCTGAAATTTTCAGAATAATACTTGTGTTTATGGTCAAATCTTTTTATTTATTGTAGTGTTTTTGTAATGATTCTCCAAGTTAAAATCACTTGTTGAATGTTGATTACAAAAGCGCAAGCGTCTGAGCACAAGAGCTTTAGTGACAGACGAAACAACATTATTCTTTTACAGTACATCACTCTTTTGTTGTTGTTAATCTCTCTAAACGTCCTCTTTCGAAACAGATGATTTAGTTCTGTCTTTAACTCAAGTGGACACTGAGCAGACTGTGATCACTGTTCTCTGTCTGCTGGAATGCAAAAAGATGTCAGCCTGTTCACCCATAGGACATAGTACAGCAGTGTAGCTTCAGGTTTATATAGCCAGCTGGAGTGTTTACCATGCTCATACAAACAGCCTCAATCCCTGTCAGACACAGAGTGGGGGTGGGGGAGCCCCTTAGTACTCTTTAGCTTATGGCTGCATTTTACAAGCCACACAAAAACTCTTTCTGCTTTTCTCCCAGCACAGTTCTTTATCCCATCTGCACATGCACATATGACTAACTCTGGTTTCTGCTAGAATTTGGTTTCCTAACCATGCACAAGCTAGTACAGTACTTTGGCAACAGGTCCCAATTGCTGCTATGACACGTCTCTTGTGTTCTCCTGGCTCTCAAACACAACCCTATCATTGTCTCTTGAGCACGGTCCAGTGAGAGGCCACTTTGATGAAATACCAGCAGCACAAAGGAATCTGATTGGCGACGGGCCCTCTCTTTCTCCCCCCGTATGCATGGAACATATCAAGAGAGCCAGGCCCATCAACTATCTGGGTCTCTCTGGGACTGTGAAGGACAGTTTGCCTCATAATCTTTTTTCTCTTTCTGCCCTCCACTACAAGAGAGCACCTAACATCCTGCAAGACGTTCACAAAGCAATGCTGTTTGAAAGCATCAGAGCTGCTCTTTTCTTTCCCTCATGTCCTCATGCTTTTTAGACTTATGCCCAACTTCTTTTGATTAAAAGCAAGTATGTCAAATAAATCTACCACTATGTTCTAAACTAGTGAATACTACATGCATTGTCCATGACCATCTCCAGCACTATGCTTTAGCAAATCAGCAATTTATGTAAGAAAATACTCTTCTAGTTTTGTTTAAACAAAGAGTTCAAACTGGACTGAAGAACAGAGCCAAGGCTGGGGAACAGACTCATCATGTCTGTCATCCACCGGGGAAACTCTGCAGTTTCACCCCTCTTTGTTTTTCTCCATGACCTACTTCTACAGTGCAATCAGAGCATTTAGAACTGTTGTTTCTTAGCATTTTTAACTGAGAGGTCCATGACTAAACACAAATGCTATGTAACAAACTCTTGGACGGAAACTATATTTGTCACAATGGAATCTTTTGCATGACTGCGTCCATTAATTCCCCGTTTATGAGCCTTGTGTTTGCCTCAGTTTTGGGGTTGTGACAGTTATGAGTGTTAATTGTATTAAAATCAAGGGCAGTTGTTTCAAGGAACCAAACACATTAGTGCCATTAGTGAAAATAAACAGCCTATTTCTATAGTCTCCCTGCAAAGCATGTGATAAAAGTCAATATTTCATGTGCGTTCGAAGCCACTACTCCTCTTTTTTCTGTCAATAAAATACCTGTATATCACATTTTTTAAAAAAGGCTTCTTATGGAAAACTAATTTCCTCACTTTCTTTAAACAAATGAGTTCAATGTAGCATGCCTGTAATTGCCTTATATGTCAAGTTCAGTGTAATGAATTGAAATTTAAATAATTTCAGTAAACACGTTTCTTTTTTCCAGCCAGCTTCGCTTTTATCAGATAAAAATCCAGGTCAGATGCAGAGCCAGAAAAGTAGATTAAATTTGCTTCTCTTAGAAAAACAAGAAAACATTTTAAGATAACTAAAGCCAAAAGTCTCTGGCCGATGGTATAACACCTTTAAAGGGTAGCAGTCAGTAGTGTTTGATTGTCCAATCTCTTTCTGTTATCAGTTAAGAGTTGCTCATTATGGACAGATAGGAAGCAACACGGCTGATTAGCCTGTTTAGTCACTTTAGGCTTGTAGTTTAATCTAATACAGACAACCTGTTCCGCACAACTACTTACATGGCAATTAATCATATGTTTAAATTTCATAATTGTTGTGGGAAGTGTTGCAACCTAGACTGCTTTTAAATGAGGCACACACAAGACAGCCAATCAGAATAGAGGCAAATTACATACATAAGTCTTAAAGACACAGCAATAAAGATAGGAGACAGGAGATAAACATAGGTTTGGAAAACTTAAAACCACAAACATCATAGACAGACTGTCAGTGGAAAAAAATGAAATACAAGAAATATTGGTCCGCATATTTGAATCAAACTGAGAAAATGTGACAACCATGATACTTTCATACTGTTCCAATTCTGCCAGCACCTTGATTATCATACCAGCCCAACGGCAAACGGCGTGCCTCTTACCTCTGCAGAGCGATGGCCTGCTCACGGGTGTAGCGGGTGCCTGTACGTGGATGGAGCAAGAAATGACCTGGGATGGCCATGTGAGTGCTGGACCTCATCATTTTGCAGAATGAGCAGATGAGGACGCAGAAGCCCATGACGCCCACGACCATGCCGATGATGCTTGTGTACGGGGTGAGCGTGATGAGGACAACGCCGACCGCCACTAATAGCACCCCCACGCTCACCAGCCCCCTGTGGGGCAGGGAGAAGCGACCTCCCGCCACTGAACCATCACCAGGAGCCCCACTGCCCGCCACTCTGTGTGTGTGTCTGTGTGTCTGTGTGTGTGTGTGTGAGTGTATATATATATATAAAAATTTAAATACAGTAGATATGTGTTGGGGATGAGGGAGGGGAGATTGGCTCTGAGAGTGCAAGGGGGTTGTGTTGCACAGAGCACAGCACAAAAGCCAGGCCAGTCTGGTGTCAGTTCATGTCCCCAGAGATCACAGTGAAAGACTGCAGAACAACCTGCACAGAGGACAGAGGACAGAAGGGGGGGGGGGGGGACCAGGAGAAAACCAGTTAGCTCAACAAAGTCAGCTTAACAGTGCTTATTCATCTAGTGACATGGAATAAAGACTGGATATGAAATGTCATATTTCTTTACCGGCTTTACAAGTCCATAAAAATATAACTATACTACAGGAAGTTCTTCATTATACCTAAAAGGAGGGTCTTCTCGTAAGTTATAAAAATATATACTTGTATATATATTCATACACACACACACACACACACACACACACACACACACACACACACACACACACACAGAGAGTATACCGTCTATAGAACCGACTCACTTAGGATTTTAGCTTTTTTGGGTTTGACTATAGTAACTATAGCAATACTGTAAAAGTATAATATGTCTATATTACAATATATTGTTCTTGTTTCCTATCTAGAACTCAGGGTTGGTTTCCCGTACTGAGATTAAAGGATATCCACTGAATGGCGGATGCACATGTAATCCTGTACTACAGAACATTGCTTTTAACCTTCTGTATCAATGATTCTGCCACTTATCTGCTTTATTGTGTCAACTGTTTGATTAATGTTCTTTATTCTTGTTTTTTTTTTCACGTCTGTCCTAACTGTAAAGCGACCTTAGGCTCGTCTCTGATTAGGAGACCAACTCTTAAAGTCCTTTAAGAGCTGAACACTGCCCACTTGTTGATCACTCCACAATTTAAATTGTAATTCAAAGAGACGGGTAGGGCACAGGAGACAGATTACCAGAACACTTTATAATATAACATTAAACAGCAGAGAATATCTGTCTACCTTTGTAGTGCTGGAGAGGTCCATGTGTTCTGCAGGAAAAAAATCCGATTTGTGGGCCAGATGGTTAACGCTGGTGGTGCACGTCAGTGAAAAAAGGTTTTAAGGACTCAAAAACGGAAGAGAGATGAACCGTGTCGAACCGAGCTGCAGTCCGGTTCCTCCAGCCCAGAACGGATTCCCTGGGGGCTAAAAACGCTCCGGAACCTCTGGAGAACCTCTGCGTCCAGGAACAGGGCGATCCCGTTCACACGCCTCGTTGTTCAGGCTTGAGGATCAAATCTCCAGGACCCGCCTTCCGGGCTGGAGCACACAGCCGTCCCTTCCCACTGACGTCCCAGAACCAGGACGGTCCGGATTGGTGAAGCGCCCGAACCACAAAGCCCTGGAGAGCAATCCTACTTTCACTAGAAGGTCTGCGTCCAGGACTATAACGCCTTTTCCCCTGAAATCTCTCCCTCACCTCACCACACACCTGGTGGTGGTGGTGAGGTCTTCTCCGATCCACACTAGGGAGATACACAGTATGGACAAAAGTATTGGGACGTTTGAAGATTATACCATTGACATTGCCTTTATTACGGGTCCCAAGAGATAATATTCCCGTAAACAGGTAAATAAAAAGGAGATGACACAGGCTGCTGCTTTCCCGCGCTTCACCCAAAGTTGCATCTCTTTATTTACCAACAATAATAAACAAAACTTCTTACTTTTTTTCTTTGTCTCAGTGTGGTTCATCAGCAAATATGTTCAATAAAGTTACCTTTAAGCAATTCATACAAATACATTCACATTTTCACCTTTACACAAGCGATGCAATGACATGGAAATTCCATAGTATTTAAATACAGACTACTTAACAAACCACCTAACTAAATATTCATACTGAATAGTATTCCACACCGTACACAGAACAACAGATATAAATACTCAGTTCAATACTATAAAACACTATTAATGTAACAAAGTCTTTACAGTTACACATCTTTTACTCGTTCAATAATTCTAGATGAAAATCATTAATTTCACTATCGTAGCATATTGCTACAGGATAACTTACATAAAAACTGTGTTTCTTAATGTATCTGTACTTTACAAAATACTATTCCCTAAAATAATGTATTTATTTATTTATACTCGTATTTCATTGTCAGAATAATCATGTCTTATGACCAGTGTGTGTGGGGGGTGCGGTGTGTGTGTGTGTGTGTGTGTGTGTGTGTGTGTGTGTGTGTGTGTGTGTGTACATGGGAGATATTGGGAGTGTGTATGTGGGTGTCAGTGAGAGTGGATGACCGTATTTATACTTATTAAACTTCGTGAAATAACAAATAGCTTTGGTTTTGGATTGTCTGTTGTAGGAATCTGTGTCCATTCATTCATTCATTTTGAACAAATAGGCCAGTCAGGTTCTTCCATAACGGCCACATCCAACCATGTCTTTATGGAGCTTGCTTTGTGCACTGGGGCACAGTCTTGCTGGAATAGAAAAGCGCCTCCTCCAAACTGTGTCCACGAAGTTGGAAGCATGGCGTTGTCCAAAATGTCTTGGTATACTCAAGTATTTCATGATAAGGGTTATTATTATTATTATTATTATTATTATTATTATTATTATTATTATTATTATTATTATTATTATTATTATTGTCTATTAAATACTGTAATGAATGTTTATTAAAGTTAATAAAAACGTTTTAAAGAGTATTTAGAATTAATACAGAGGTGGTTTATTACTTCAAAGTGTGGTTAGCAAATATTCTTTGCTTCATCAGTGCGACAACAAACCATCATGAAGCAGTGTTGGCGTTTATCAGACGCTTTTATCCAAAGCGACTTTCATTCCCTACCTACAGGGGACAGTCTCCCTGGAGCAACTTGGGGT
>JBBJLR010038505.1:0-12268 GCA_037577145.1 Brachypetersius gabonensis
GAGGGGGGTGTGGGAGTTGTGTGTAGAGCAGGGTGCTGTTGAGGGGGGTGTGGGAGTTGTGTGTAGAGCAGGGTGCTGTTGAGGGGGGTGTGGGAGTTGTGTGTAGAGCAGGGTGCTATGAGCGGTGTATGTATTCAGTTTAGTGGGGGGAGGGGCAGCATTGTGTGGAGAAGGCAGTTCAGTGTGCGAGTGGGCAGGATGGTGTTCAGGAGCCGGCGTGTTTAGGGGAAGAAACTATTGCACTGTCTAGCAGACCTGCTCCTGCTCCTGATGCTGCAGAACGTCTCCCAGATGGGAGGGGGGTAAACAGTTTGTGGCAGGGATGGTGGGGCTCGTCCACAATGCGTGCGGGAGGCGTGAATGTCCTGCAGGTCTGGTAGAGGGCTGCTGCTGATGCTTTCAGCAGTCCGCACAATCCTCTCAGGCTCTGTGGTCAGAGGCGTGGCAGTTTCCATGGTTTCCACTATGATACAGCCGGTCAGGATGCTCTCGATGGTGCCTCTGTAGAAGGTGGAAAGAATGGGTTTGGGGAGGTGCACCTTTCTCAGCCGTTGCAGAAAGTGCAGGCGTTGCTGGGCTCTTTTGCTCAGAGACATGGTGGTGTTGGTCCAGGAGAGGTCCTCTGTTAATGTGAACACTGAGGAATTTGGTGCTCCTCACTCTCTCCACCATGGCGCCATCATTGTTGAATGGAAGGTGGCCAGCCTGGGTCTTCCTGAAGTTAATAATCGGCTCTTTTGTCAATCACTGAACTTACATTTATAGTATAACCACTGCTTCTGAGAACTGCTACATATTGGTGATGCATGGAGTTGACCGACTTCTGACTTCTGTGAACAGGTATTCTACCCGAGGAGGATTAGTCTACATTCCACTGCATTTCTTGGCATTTTTGATGTCACCCCATCGGAGTGCTGGCCACTCTATAACATCAGTCTTGTTTGCCTGGAACAGAGATGTTTCTGATTTACTGGTGTGTTTGGGTTAATTGTCTCGTTGAACACTCATTTCAAGGGCATTTTCTCTTTTGCATAAGGCAACATGACCTCTTCAAGTATTTTGAAGTATATTTAAACAGACCCATGATCCCTGGTATGTGATAAATACCCCCACAACATAGAATAGGAAACGTCCCAATATTATGCGCCACCATGCATCACTGTCTCCGTGGTGTACTGTGGCTTGAATTCAGTGTTTTGGGGGATGTCTGACTAACTGTCTGCAGCCCCTAGTCCCAAAAAGAACAATCATGTTTTTAATGGTCCACAAAATGTAATCTCTCTTTGGGCCAGTCAGTAATTTCTTTGGCCAGTTGTAACCTCTTTGACACATCTTTTTTTTTTCCAACAATGAGTCTTTTCCATTTTGGCTATTATTGGATCTATTCGAATGGTGGTTTTCTGTTTTCCTCCATGACTTTCAGATTTTTGTTGGGTCTGTTTTGGTTTTCTGTTACTCTACTACAGACACTAGTAAATTATTTACTATGTAGAAATATACTTTCTACTAAAACAGTGATTGATCGGGCTACTGTTGTCGGACTGCTAACACATCTGTAAATTGACTTGTCCTGAAGAAGGGTGCCAGTTTATTCCGGTTAGATGATTTAACCTACCCTCTTCTTGGCTACAGACCAGATACAGTTAACGTAACATTACCTCCCTTCATAATAATCTATTTTTTGCACAGATATTGTGTAAGTGTGTTAATATTCGCCACTTCTCTGAACTAGAATTTTGCCAAACTGGTGTTTTACACATTTGTAATATTTGAAGCTAGGCCAGATGTGAAGTGAAGATTTGTCATAAGTTAACAAGTCACAGCACAAAAGTTTCTCTGCATTTAAACCATTCGCCAAAGTGAAGCAGCAGGCAGCCACCAGCTCAGCCCCAGAGGAGCATTGTGTGGGGATGGTACCTCAGTGGCGTCACTAGCAGTCCTGGGATGGTGATTATGATATAATATTATCATTAGTTAAAATGCGTGCCCTAGCAAGGATTTCTAATCTGTGTTGCAGTTGTGTATTTTAGTGCAATAATTCTTCAGATGATGATCATTTAAATAGATGGCCAATTTCAGGTACAAATGCCTGTCTACTTGAGATGAGACGACTGTTGAATTTGATCATGCTTAGCGCCTTTACCGTTGCGTGGAAGCTAGGGTCAGTGTTGCATTCTGAAATCCAGTGGCATTTAAACTGCTGATTTTATAAAGCTGATAATACTTTTACAAATAAATATCTTTTCCAGAGCTTTGACTCCATTTCCATAGCTTTGTTGATCATAAGCAGGTTACTGTTTAAGTGGATAGCTTTGGCTTTAAATTCCTGTGGCTGATTTTTGCTCTCTTTGGCCTTCTCCTCCCCCTCCTCCTCCTCCTCCTCCTCCTCCTCCTCCTCCTCCTCCTCAGTCACTCTGGAAATCATCTTACGAACTGATGGCCGTGATGAGTACAAATAATGATTTAATAATCTCTCGCCAGTTTGAAATATTCCGATTTTTGTGAAGGACTTGAGCTCAGTGTGTGTGCATGTAATTGTCAGCATGTGTGATGCTTCAATGAACTATGCTTGGAGTGGATGGTGTGTGTATGTGTGCGCAATAAATGTAGGAGGCTGAAAGGGGCTTCAGAAAAAAAAATACATCTCACTCATAATAATCCCTGGCCTTTTAAGAAGCTTTCTTTTGAACAGCTCAGGCTTAATATAGGCCAAAAGTGGGATGTGTCTTCAGGATTCTCTCCTTATCAGGCATGCCAGTGGATCTCATGGCCTGAAAATTCTCGCTTTTCTGATTATGTGGTTTCTTCTAGAAAGCCGAAGTTCATAATCCTGAAAGTGATGATCTCTTTCTTGCACAAGCCCAACTGACAGCTGCTGCATCTCAGGAGGAGCCGCAGATGATTCGGAACCGTCGCATGCAGTGTGTTCAGCATCTCCTAATCCATCCATTCTATTTGCGGATCTACGCGGGCAGCGGTAGTGCAGGATCTGGCAGATATGAAGCATCTGAAGCCAATTTTAAGGGGCTAAAATCCTGATAGGAGCTTACAAAGTCTAAATTAAACAAACTCCTATATGTACAACACTGCACTTAATGATGTGTGAATGTGATTGCCTTTTCTGAGTCAACACATTAAACAACAAACACTCATATTGTGTAGTGGATAGATGGTACATCTGAGTTTGTTTTGGTTTTAGTTATTTTTCAGTTGTTATTTGGAGCCAAACTTTTATCTCCATAAAGTTACTTTACTGGAGAAGGGCAATACTTTTAAGATAAACTGAGTCATATTAAGCCATTTTTTTTGTACTGCAGATGGTGTGTTGAACTATTATCGGCCAACAGGGTTGGCATAGTTACTCAAAAAAGTAATCCACCACAAATGGCTAATAACTTCTCTCAAATTGTAACGTGATTACATTCACCAGGTAGCAATCAGTGTAACCTCATATTCAGTACTTTACATTTATGTTAGGCTCTAAATCTCCTATTGCACCTGCTGGAAAGTACAACAGAAAATTATTTTCAGTATATCATTGAGCAATAAATATGAACAACATTCATTGTAACATCATTAAATGCCTCTACTCTTCACAAATAAGGTATGCTGATTAAAATGAAGCGGTAGTCCTGAAAGTATCCATGGAAACTAGGTGTGGGTATGGAGAAGTGGTATTGAATTGGTACATGTTCCTGACTGATCAGTAGTGATGCATGTATAAGCTTTTGGAAAAAGGTGATGTTATCGGTGTTTATGCATTCTATGTTTTCAAATGGTTGGTATCTAAAAACATGAGCGAGCAATATTCCAAAGCATTGAAGACTAACCTTGTAGCTGCAGTCTGAATCAGCTGAAGTGGTCTCGTCACCTTCAATGGGAGTCCAGCCAGTAGAGAGTTGTAGTAGTCCAGTTTAGAGATGACCAGAGACTGGACAAGTAACTGTGTAGCTTCAGTGGTGAGAAAGGGTTCGGTTTCCTCTGATGATGTGAAAAAAATATCTGCATGTTTTGGAGGTGTGGTCAACCTGCGGTGAGATTGACAAATCTACCTCAAGCCTGACACCAAGATTTCTTATCATCTTTGAAATAGGTGATAACAGCGTAGAGCCCTATGAAATCCATTTTGTTTCCATTTTTATTTTTTCCTAAATTCCACTTTTTCCATTTTTATTCTTCTGAATTCTGTGTTTTGCGTTATCATATTTAGTCACCTAAAAAGTGTCTAATTATGGAGTGCATGGGGAAAAAAGCAACAATGCAATGGGGAAAAATCTCACATTTAGTGACTTACTCAACTTCAACAAAGTGCAGGGGTTCAGCAGAACATTTACTGCTTTGGAAAAACATTTACCTGTAAACAAGAAAAAACATTTTTTCCCTTGAAGCTTCTGTCTCCATATTCTGCTCAAAAACACGGGGTAAGTGGACCAAAGTAGCCCCCCAAAATGATCCCAAGTCACCCTAAATATATAGTAATTATTATTCTTTTTTTAAATTATATATCCAAACATTTCATACAAGAGATCACTGAGCGCAGATACACACCTTACAAATAGAAACAAGACTATGAACTGAAATTGAAAATAATAAGTCTAGCTATCATTATTGAATTAAAATGCTGTCCTGGCTGTTGAAACTGCTGTAGGTAGCAGACGGGCATTAGGACCCAGGCGAAGCTACACGGCGCTGCTTGTTAGTGAGTAGCAATCGGAGCCCGTTTAGTAATATTTCTCTGGTAGCGCCGTTTGTACTCAGTTGAACAGAACAATACTATGAGTGTCCATAACTGTTTACTGCTGAACTTTTCTTGTTTCCTTAAGTGAATGGAAAGGTTTGGTGAGAGGTTTTCCGCCCTCTATACTTGCTAATTTCTTCTTACAACCCTGGGGGCTAAGGCTAAGCCCCTCCTTGTCTTTCCGTCCTAGTGACATCCCTGAACGATACAATCACGTTTTGTTTGCTGGAATGAGCAGCTCGTGCTAGTTTGCTTCTTGTCTCTGAGTCTTTGACTATAAGTGGTCGTCACATGTGTTCTTGGCGTCCAGGGGTCCAGTCTGTCGTGTGCTGGCAAAACGTACAAAAGAGTTGTTCTCCCGATTCATAAAAATGGGATATTGTTCTAAACTTAGCACTAAGCGTCGAATTTTGTATTTTTTGAGGACTTCGGTGTTTCAGGAACCTCTTCACCACGGCTGAGTGTTGACTTTTTTCCTCTGTGTCTGTGCGGAGTCCCGCCTCAAAAGGCAACACGTACAGGTGGCAGCAGTGGCCAAAATTCATTAGAAGCAATAGCTTTGCTTTGCCCACACACAGATATCAGCGAGGTATTCGACATTCCTCGTTTTGCAACGGATTCCATTTTATTTGTTGAGTTCTGTGGTTCCGTCCACGTTCCGTTCGAGGTCATGGCTTGGTGATGGACTCCGTTTGATGAAGAGAAGCTCAGGCTTGCTGGGTGGTGGGCCGCCATTCTAGAGGTGATGTAAGCCAGGAACTCTGAAATGTGGGTTGAGACCTGATCACTGGAGGGTAAAGAGAATAAACTTGGTCTTATCTGCATTAAAATGGTAGTAAAAAACATGTGAGGCAAAAAGACGAAAAGAGAAGTGGTCCAAGGACAGAGCCCTGCGGAACACCTGTGGACAAACTTTGTGGAGCAGACTGGGACCCTTGCCATGCTACCTGGCACCTCCAGTCATTGAGGGAGGATGCAAAACATTGCCAGGCTGTGCCCACAATCCGGAGGTTGGAGTGAGTAGCTAGGAGGATCTGATGGTTGACCATGTCAAAGACTGCAGAAAGGTCAAGAAGAATCAGAGCAGAGGACAGGTTGGCTGATCTAGCCTCAGGATGTTCTTCGGAGATGCCAAGTAGTGCAGTGCAGAGTCTGCAGCCTTGAACTCAGACTGGTGAGGGTCCTGAAGCCTGAGTTGGTGGTAAAAGCAATTTGGAAAGGAAGAAAAGAGAGACCACTGTTGACATCTGAGTCCAGAATGGCTTTCTTGAGAATATACACTTCAAGAAAGAGCAGTGAGAAGCCAGGAAGCTGAGTGGCATGGGTTGGTCTCTGGTTGGAAGGCGGCTTGATGATTGAAGGACAGGTTTTATTTCAATTGTTAATCTTCTCATCATGTTGAAGTCATTTCCCCAACCCTGTCGTCCAGCTCATATATCGATCGGACACTACACTTTTGAGACGTTTTTGATGCTGCACAGACGTCAGATTCTCAAAATTTGGTTAGAAATATCACATAAGATGATAGACGTGTGATACATATCTTTAAATGACTATTCCTATTATGTACAGGTAATAAACACCGCATAGTTTTAGACTGTCTGCTATGCCATGGTATAAAATGGTCTAAGAGTTGTAGATATAAAAATAAATGTTTAATAGAAAAACAAATTATTTTTCCTTTGTTTAATTCAGCTGTGTTTTTGAACTTATGCTTTTCAGTCTGTAGCATTTTTATCCTCCAATTGGTCAACTGTGATTATCCAGTTAGACTTGTATTTGATATTAGCAGCAACAAAACCTCAAAACGAATCAAATCTTTGTGTGGATTTTCTTTGGTCTTCATTAGCCTTTAGAAATTTCTTATTTAGATTCTTCATTTGGGGTTGCATGTGACATAAACCTACGCCACAGCTGCAGTTCAAATATTTCTGTAAATCTCAATTTAAACATTAATCTACTCAAATAAAATATAAAACCAAAGCTATTTGTTACTGCAGGGCATTTATGTTTTATCTGGTTTGTTGTAGACTAACAAGGTACAAAGGGTATTAAAAGCTTGCATAAAGAAACAAAAGTTAGAACTATGAAAATGAAACGGATAAACACAAAAAGTATGGATATGGGAGAAAGAACAGTGGTTAGAGGTTATAAGCGGATTTGAAGAGTTTATGAGAAGAGACTTGAAAGTTGCAACGTCTGTACAGTGTCTGAAATAGTGTCCGTAAAGGTTGCAAAGGGAAGGAGCAGCTACAGGGAAAGCTTGGTCACTCCAGGTTTGGTACTTTGTCTTGTATGTAGGAGGTTGTCATCTGCGTGGCAAAGGTTGCGAGAAGGAGTGTGATGGTGGAGTAGTTCAGAAAGGTAGGAGGGGGCCTGGTTATGGAGAGCTTTGAAGGTGAGGAGGAGGATTTTGAACTGTATGCGATGGGTAATAGGAAGCCAGTGGAGGTTTTGGAGAACAGGAGTGATATGATCTCAGTCTGGATTGTGTAAGAAGCCCTGCTGCAGAATTCTGGATATATTATAATTTATTTGCAGGGTAAACAGTAAAGGTTGCTATTGCAGTCTTTGAGTCGGGATGTGATGAAGGCATGAATTAAGGTTTCAGCAGCAGAGAAGGAAAGTGATGGATGGAGGCAAGGTATGTTTTTGAGATGGAGGGGGGGCAGATTTGATGATGTTGATGTGAGTCGCGAAGGACAAGTTGCTGTGAATAGTGACTCTGAGGTTCTGAATGTGAGGGGATGTGCTCAGAATGGAGTGATCGAGAGAGAGGTGGAAGTTGTGTGTGAGCTCAGTGAGGGATCCAATGATTACACAGGTCACCAGGTCAAAAACATCAGAGATAAGTTTATGTGGGTTTTATATTGTTTTTATATACTGATTTCAAATCTGTGTTTAGTTTTTCCTGCAGGTACAGTGTTTGTGATGAAGCTAGTTCTATTCTGCATGATAGTTGGTATAATGATGATATAATAATCATATGCTGAGTGTTTGTGAAGAAACAGTGGTAGCTGACTGACTCTGACCATTATATCTGAGCCACAGTGTGGCCTGTCTGACTTCACTCTAAAAATATTGAAACAGTTGTTGATTGGTGCCTGGGGTTTAATAAAAACCTATAATAGACCTATAGTCTATTGCAAATCTAATATTACTCATAATTCAAAAAGCTGATGTGACTGAATAAAAGGTGACAGCAGATCTGAAATCAGCTTGAAAAACTGGTTTAGAAAAGTGTGTTGTGGTTTCTGATATTACAATTTTTGTTGTTGTTGACCTGTGTGTATCATGTCTGACTTTTTATAGTTTAGTTGATTCAGTTAAGTTGACTTGCATCCAGGCTTTTATCTCTGTAAGGCAATTAGTGAGAGTGGAGTGGGTTTGAGGGGGTAATGGACTTTGTTGTGATGTAAATCTGAGCAGAGGTTGTGACGGTGAATGATGTAAATGAGAAGGGGCCCCAGCGCTGAGCACTGGGGGAAGCAGAAAGGGAAGGGCAGTTGTTCAAATGGATGAAATGTTGTCTGTTGAGAAGGTAGGAGCCAGTTATATTAAGGGATGATTCTAGGTGGGAGAGGAGGATGTGGTTAATAGAGAATGTTAAGGCGTCTTATGTCAGAAGAGAGGAGAAGGTCGTTGGTGATTTTGAGGAGAGCAGTTTCTGAGCTGATGAAAATCCTGACTGAAATGTTTCAAACAGATTGTTAGAGTTTAGGTGGGCTTTTATTTGAGTTGTGACGGCACACCAGGATTTAAGACAGAAATGGGAGGTTGGAAATGGGAAATGGTTTTTGTGAGGACAAGGGACAGAAGCGGAACTGAGGGAGGAGTTGGTGATACATAAGATGAGTGGAGTAATAGCTGAGAGGCTTTTGATGAGGTTGGACGGAACGGGGTCAAGGACGAAAGTAGTAGTTTTGACGCTGGAGATGATTTCAGTGAGTTCTGTGGGAAAGAGACGGGGGCTTAGGGGTAAGAGGAGGTGGGGAAAGAGTGGAAGAGGAGTTGTATGGACCTGGTGTTGAGGCCAGGCTGTTTTTCTGAGCACTTGTCAGTGGAGAGTAAGTTACACACGTTAGTGTTGGGTTTGAGTAGTTTGTTTAAGATGGATAAGAGAGCCTTGGGGTTGTTGGAACCGGAATGTATGAGTTGTGAGTAATAGGTTGTACTGTTGAAGATAGTCCTTGTATACTTGGAAATCCTCTTTGTTTGCGTAGTCTTTCAAGTCAGTGTTTATGGGATTTTATTTGGTGTAGGGGTGTTCTAGGTAGCAGATGTTTTTAGTTTTGGTGGAGGCAAGTTGGTCAAGGCAGGAGGAGATTGTGTCGTTCTAGTATGTAACCAGATCATGGGGATCATCAGACAGAGGGGGAGGAGAGGATTGCAGTGTGCCGGTCAATAGATTTAGGTAAGCAGATGGAGGCATGGATTTGAGATTTCTGAAAGTTATGGAGTGACTTCTTTTTGGAGATAGATTGAGGGTAGTAATGTCCATGATGACGGCCAAGTGATCTGAAATGTGAAGGTTGGTGCTCGAGAGTTAGTGATAGCTGTGAGAAAATTTCCATGCAGAGTACCATTGAAAGCATTCCTGGAACTACATACTAATATACTTTACTAACACTTATTTAACGCTAAAATCAAGATTAATTGATCTTGCCCAAAAAATTTTTAATAAAACGCCAACGCGCTCAAAACCATTGCAGGGAAAATTCCATTACTGGGACATCTCTAGTTTAAGGAGCCCAGTTAAGCAGGCATTAGGATTTGATGCAAATCACAGGCGAAATGGCCAGTTGCTTTACACTTCAAACCCGAAAAGTGGCCTTTTCACTGTTTCTACTGGATGATTTGGCTACATGTTTTGTATTCTCTGTATTCTCTGAGGCCTGGCCGTTTTAGAATGTGTGTGGAAAATAACCACGTGTGTTGTGGAGTTGATCCTTTTCAAAATGCAACACACCACCTCTGTATAGCAATACAATAATTAATGCAGTCATTCTTAACAGGCCTGGTGCACAAACTATGTCTAGTTAAATGAAATCAGGCAAAGCTTGATGCTACCCTTGGAACATATTATAGTAGCTAGTAACAAAAAGGTAGGTTTCTTGCATTAATTACATTGAAGCACATATAAAACAGAAAGCAAGTGCACCAAATTTACATTCTACTTGTTGTGAAGTCTAGAGACTGTGGAAAAATAACTACCCTTGGCTGAAATAACTGCGATCATGCAATTATGTAATAATTGTGACAGGCCTGCTTAGAATTTCTCCTGACACCCAAGTTTGTCGTCCTCTGCTTGCTCATTATAGGTCTGGTCCTGGACTTCTGGAAAACATCTGTGGTACAATCCAGATTCATTTTTGGAATACAAATGATAAATTAAACCAAAGCATATTTTCCCACTGATTTTGTGCATTTTGAGCACCATCAGCATTTGAGCCTTTGTCCTTCCTCAGCACAAGGGCAAAGAATCAGACACCAGGGCTGAATGCCAAGCAGTGGACGATAATGAGCTTAGTAACACAAAGGAAACAATGCCATCAAAACAAATGCAATCCAAAAAATAATCACGTAACAGATGTCCATTCAATAATTTGACTCGCTATTAACGGCAGGTTGTACAGCATCATGGGTTAACTGTGTGTGAGCAATGCTTTGGAAGGAATGCTGGGGGTTTTGTTGAACAGTAAGTACAGATTTGTTCCTGTAGGATTCCTGAAGTAATAGGATTCGACTTAGTATAGCATTGGACATCTTGACCGTTGTCAGGGTTACACCACAGCATTTTGGCCAAAAACACCCAGTCACTTCATTGTGAATAGTTCTTTTTTGTGAACACTGACCTAATCTCTCTCATTCAATGCCTTCTTTTTCCCAGGCCTTTGTTCCTCTTTAGACTACTGATATTCCTGCCCTGATAATATTAGCGCTGTAGTTTTTATGCTGCTTTTGTGCAATTTCTTGCTCAGAGGGAAAGTTCATCAGTATTGAAATATTTACGAAGCTTAATTTTAAGATTTCGAGTTGATTTGTGATGAACAATAGCATAAATCAAGGACCTCCCCTTGCCCCTGTTGTCATGATCAGTATGGTATCAGTATGTTTAAGCTGAACAGTGTCACTACTGTCCTGCACCTGCCCTGAGGTTTTGAAAAACCAGGTTGCTTTTTTCCTTTGAATACAAAGAGCCATTTAATATGTCAATACATTAGTAACAGTGCACCAAGTCATTCTGGCCTGTGTAAAGCAGCACTGCATGTGAAAGGGATGTGTCTAGGTTGCACAGCTCTATGAGAGTGAATGGAATTCCTGTAATTTAATACTAGCCGTTTCATTGGTCCTCTTGGCCAGTACCACACTCTCGTCATTGGCTGGCCCACAAAGCAGGTCATGTAGTCTTAAAGTGGATTGGTTGATGTGCTCTTTTATTTGGGCTTTGTAAACATTTAGCTGGTGTGAATAGACTTTGTAGCCCATTTTAAACATGTAGGTCACTCGTGACAGGGCTAGTACAGCTCAGGCCTGCAAACGCTCAGTATCGGTAGAATATAAACCACCAAACCTTTTGTTTGGAATAAAATGCAGGATGGTGTTAATCCCATGAACCGGAGTCCTATTAATGAAGTTTTGATATGAAGTCTTAAGTTTATAGACTCTTGTTTATTGTCCATTTTTTTCTGAAAAGTGTTTCCCCCATACTGCAGTAACAGCTTCTACTCTCCTGGTTGCCTTTGAGTATTTTTTTTTGCATTCAACCATCGTTGGTGTGGTCCGTTAGTAACGTTGGGTGATTAGTTCTGCATCACAAATGCTGCTCCAACTCTTCCCAAAGGTATTGGATGAGGGGCATAACTAGGTCTGAGGTCCCGTGCTGTAGCCCTGAGCATATAATGGTCCCAGAACTTTTTTGGGAATAAAAATATATAAATACATTATATGGATAAATAATTGACCCTGCTGCAGTCACTTCGCAAAATCCTGTTGCTTGGTTTAACACGACTAGATTATTGCACAATGAAAGGAAAAATGTCCAAATCTAACACACACTGTCATTTTCTTCAAGACTTGGAGTGAGGTTGCTTAATTAACTGTTAAACTTGAGTAATCATCACTGGATTTTGAATGGAGAAAATGTACTTGAATTCAGGAATCCATCCCTTTTAAGGGGTTAAGCTGTTGCCACTGTGACTAGGGTATGTGTATTTTTTATTTTGCAGAAGTGTAAGCCTCAGTTAAGTGTCCCCTGTGTTCTGCATTGCTGGTTCGGAGGGCTCATTGTTTCACCGTCATCACTGCACCAATATAGCTGAAGACAAACTCCTGTGTTGAGCAGGGACTATATCTCACACTCTTATACTCTCCCACCCCCCTCTTTCTCTCTCTGTCTCTTTATCTCTGTCTCTCTCGCGCTCTCTGTCTTGCTTGCTCTCTCCTCTTTTCTTTTTCTTTCTCTGTCTCTGTCTCTCTCTCTCTCTCTCTCTCTCTCTCTCTCTCTCTCTCTCTCTCTCTCTCTCTCTC
>JBBJLR010038535.1:0-12267 GCA_037577145.1 Brachypetersius gabonensis
CACACACACACACACACACACACACACACACACACACACACACACACACTTACCCTGGTGATGTTCATGGTGTTGCTCTGTCAGTGCACTTGTGCCTCTGCTTGCACTCTCTCCACCTTTAAAGGTGACATATTATACCTCTTTATAAACAAGTTATAATGTCTATGGGCTACACAAAACCTGTTCATGAAGTTCTTGGCACAAAATCACTCTCACATTAAGGGCTGTCACTTTTATGCAAATAAGCTGTTGCTGGCCACGCCCCACACACCCCACGTGTTTACCACAAAAGTGCTATCCAGCCTTATATGTTCGACTGGAGTCGGACCCAGAGCAAGATGAATACAACACTTTATGTGTGATTTGCCTTTGCCTGTAGCTACAGTGCATGCTTGTAAAACCAGCTGACAAAAATGGCAGATCTTCAACTAATCTAGTGGGTGGGGCTCGACAGGTGAGGGGTGGTTTTATGCAAATGTCCTCATCCTGACGTCAGGATAAGGGAGCTCTCTGAAAGGTTCATAAAAGCATATGATTCCTGATACCAAAATCTTTCAACTGACTCACAGAAAATGAATGGACACAATTGGAAATACAAAAGAATGCACAAAACATTTGCATAATATGTCACCTTTAAACCCACAAAAACCACGCCCACTCATTCACTCGTGTGTGTTGTGTGTGTAGGGGTTTGTAGATCGTGACATTCTTCACATGCTTAGCACGTACTTTCTCTGAGTAGCTTGTAGCTGCTAAATGCGGCTTTGAGAGGAATAGTAGATCATGTCCACTTTTCTGGATATCAGCTCTTTCAACGTCAATACCATCTAAGCACTGTATATTTAGCAGGGAATAATGAGCCAAATCCATATTCGCTAGATGGCAGGGATGTTTGATGATGGCCTACAACTCCCAAGCAGCTTAGATTTTCACTGACTGACTTTTCAAAACAATAGAAACTGGGCTTGGTCCACTCTTCCCCTAAAGGCCTCGAACTGAAGTAAGTGTGTATGTGTGTGCGTGTGTTTCTTTTCTGTTTTCCTATAAACGTAATCCAGTATGTATTCCTTTGTCTGTGTGTGTGTGTGTGTGAGAGAGAGAGAGAAGGTTGAATAGTCTTTAGTTGGATCAGAGCAGCACAGTCTGCTATTTGAGTGACCTATTACTGTCACTGCATAATAACAATCCCAAAGGACTGACTAAACCACTACCAAATAAAAGTGTCTGGTTACAGTGTAATCTACAGTGTAAGAGCAGAAAGGACAGATAAAACCTTTTAATTTGACTGTGTGTTAAATTTAGGGTGTTTTCACACATAGTTGTCTTTAAAGGAACCGAACTCCGTCCTCTGGAACTGGTCCAAAAAGTGGACCAACAGAAAGGGAACTCAGTTCTTTTTTAGTTCACTGAGTAAGTTCATTTGTGTAGATTTCATTCATTGTTTTATTTATTTAATTTTTATTTTATTCACTGTAATGAGTGGTTTACTCTTGCCAAGGAACCATCATGGTTTACTGTATATTTAACTTTATGTAATGTAACAATGAACATATCACAGTAAAACAGTTTTTACTGCAGAGACATTTTTATAATTACAGTAATCCCCTTGTATTCCGTGGATCAGGAGTCGCAGATTTTTTTAAAGAACCAAATTCATTGTGTTGGAAATGTGGGAAATCCCCACATTAACGCGGAAACTGCAAACACCCTCACCTCGCCAGCCCCGCGGTGGCAGTAATACACTGAAAAGTTGTCAACCATCATAAAAAAGAAGAAGAAGAAGCCCGCTGCAGCGTGCCTGCTCTGTGTCTCTGAGTCCCCCCCAAAAAAACTTTCAACTTATCTCAGTTCATTTAGTATTAGTAATATGTGCCCTGTCTAGGCATAGAGAGAGTGGAGAGAGTAGAGAGTTATTTCAATGTTTCTTTTGTGTACGAGTCTTTGCATGCGGCTAATGCTATCCGCGAATGCGAACAGGGTGTCTCTCTCTCCTTCTCACACACGCACGCACACACACATACACACACACACACACACACACACACACACACACACACACACAATTAAACCAATATTTCCTACCTTGAGCATCAGTACAGAGAGCTGTCTTGTTCTTTTGTGTATGAGTCTTTGCACACTACTAACGCTAATCACTAATGCTAAGCAATAAAGTTTTCTGATTATGATTATTTATTTACCTTTACATTTTCTCTAAGGGTAGTGCATTAAACTGAGTAAACACTCCCTGAGTGTTCTGGGAGCACATTTAGGGTTTACAATATAAAAATAGACATTTTGGGGCATTTCTAACCAAAATACAACAATGCAGTTTTTCAAGAATACTGTACATCCATTCCAGGCACAGAAGACTACAACTAACAAATAATTCTAACAAAGAAGCTGTGTCTTAAGATTTTAAGGAGACCTCCCAAAAGTTACACCACTCAAATTTCTTATTTTTTCTGATGGGCATTACACTTTCTCACTCAAAACACGAGTAACTACTGTAATTTAATGGTTTTTTTTTATTAAAGCCGTTTTAACTATATTTAAGATGTGGCCTCAGTGCTTCTGATTCCAGTCATTCTGTCAGCTAAAGCTGAAACAACACTGTGTACTGGAAAAACGAAGCTAGTAGGAGATTTTAGAACGTCTGATGCACATTCATGGCTCGAGCAAACATTTGCAGATGAGTGAGTCTGAAAAAGAAGAGATCACCAGAAATTCACATCTTGACTGTGTTAGCGCCCTCCGCTGTTGTTAGCTGATTTCTCAGTTGCACAGATTGCCAGTCTGCCTGTGGTCGTGGGTTCGAATCCCTTTTACTAGTACTGTCATCACTGAGGTTCCCTTGAGTAAGATCCCATCCCCTAACACTGTTTTCCGGCTGTCTGCCCGCTGCTTCACTTGGTGAATGTCCCGGACGAGTCCCGTCGAAGGTGAGAAAGAGCACAAGCACCAACGCAGACGTCCACAGTAGAAACAGAAAGGGGGTTTATTACTTTACAAACAGTACAACAGAAAATAGGCATGGTGGCCAAACCTAAACGTAAAAAGGGGACAGGAACACGCAAACACAAGAAGAGGGAATGTGAGAGTATGCTGGCATACTGAACATAGGAAAGTGACTAGTATAAATACAGAGAAGACTAAACTAAGAACCAATAAGAATACAGACAATGATGAGGAATGTAGTGCAGGTGAGGAGAAGTAATCAAGAGGTGACTATATACAGGTGAAAGGTGACAGGTGATTCAGTCCATTAGTCGAAGCGACACCAGATGGTCGCAGGCGGGAATTAGATAGAGTTCATGCGGTCCTTGAACCTTTGGCGACCCCTAGTGGTCGCAGGCGGTTACAGGTCCCGGTCTCCGGTGGTCACCGGCTGAGATCGTGACAGTAAATGTGTTAAATACAGAGAAAGAATTTCACACTGTGTGCTTTTGGTGTGTTCACATGTGACTATAAGGAGCCGCTTTACTTATAATCAACATTAAGTACAAATCTATTACAATGTACACTGCCAGTCACACACCACAGGTTTTTCACTTTACTACATCCATTTACTTCATAAACTGCATATTTTTATACTAGTTAAACTAGAAAGTTGTTGAGTGAAAAAATATAAATAAAAATGTGTGAAATTAAACCAGTTTCCTTTCTAAGAGGAGAGAATCTGTAACAGGTCTGACTCCTATTAACTGGTTGTTGGTGAAACAGAGTCAAACTCTAGACTGTCCTTTAACTTTTAATGAACTCGTTACTGTTTCAGCACTTAATGGCTCCTTAAATATCTAACACTCGTCTGGAGATCCATATAATAATTATAATTATATTAGGGGGCTTTTTATTGGTCAGGAGTGATGAGAATAAAATTATATTTTCTGGTTAATAAAGGAACTCAAACTTTGAACACACTGTAAATGTACTTTTAGCAAATAAGGGAGAAGCATGCAAACGCAGAAAATCTGTGTGTGTGCAAGAGCCGTTGACTGGTGGTGAATGAGGTCAATGGTTTTTAGATTCAGTATATTAGGAGGTTTTTTATAGGTCAGTAGTGAGGAATAATAAACATTTTTCTGGTGAATAAAGGCACATGGTGAACAAACAGTAAATGTATTTGTTGGTAAGGAATACTGAGTGTATATTTTTAGTAAATATTAAGTGAGTTACATGCAAATCAAAAACTTTTGACTTGTGGTATAACTGAGTAGCTACATGTAACTGAGTGAGTGTAAGTACTTTGCTTTTAATAAAAGTAGACTTTGATGATTTCAGTGTTTGTAAAGTGTCTTTTCCTCAGACTCTGTGTGGCCGTTTGTGAATGAGTTACAACACAGAGCTCAAAGAAAACTCCTCATCAGGTTCTCTCTTATCTTTACAGAGCAGGACGTAATCTATCCTCACTGCAGGCTACACTGAGCAGTGTGTGTGTGTGTGTGTGTGTGTGTGTGTGTGTGTGTGTGTGTGTGTGTGCGTGTGTGTGTGCGCGCGCGTGTGTGTGTGTGTATGTGTGTGTGTGCGTGTGCGTGTGCGTGTGTGTGTGTGTGTGTGAGTGTGTTTGTGTGTGTGTGTGTGTGTGTGTGTGTAGTAAACTAAAGTACTACTACTAAGAATAGATAAGATTAAACATCTTTAGTCCCACAAGTGAGAAATTCCTCGTGTTATGGCAGAAAGTTCTACACAAATTATTTCTATACAAATAAACAACAAAGATAAATATAAATGTACGTGGTGCAGATCAGCCGTGGACAATTTTCCCATTTTCCTCTTCATGACTCTGCTGTAGTTGGATTGGTGACCAGCTGGCGGCGCTGTAGAGCTAAGAGACTCGCGTGCGTGTGTGTGTGTGTGTGTGCGTGTGCGTGTGTGCGTGTGCGTGTGTGTGTGAATTAAGTTCCTCCCTCCCTGCAGATCTGGGGAGGGAGGAGGTTCAAATCTCAGAGAGGGAAACGCGCCTCATCACGCAGCAGCTCGCGCGTCCTCTCAGCAGGTTCTTCTCTGCAGATTTTTCTACTGGAACTTCTCTGTCTCCAGAGACCCTGAGCGACCACCACCCTGAAGTGCGTCCCAGAAAACACACCGGTCGTGGACCAGGCTGAGGAACAATGGTGAGTGATTATGAGGTTTCTGTGTCGTGGATCTCCGACACCAGGATCTTCTCAGCTGCTTTGATAGCGCCAGCAGCTTCCTGATGTCGCTGGGCTTGGAGGTTGGAAGTAACAGTTAACCTACATATCTGCTATTGTTGAATTGAGCTAAGCCCCGGGATTTAAACGCAACCTGGTTTCAGGATTGAGGTCCAGACTATTTTTAAACATCTACAGATGACACGAACCTGGCGCCACTGTTTACTACTGTGAACCACTTTGGGGTTTTGTCTCTTGGTTTAGGAATTCCCATTTAATTTCCATGCCTGGATTAGAGGGGACTCTGTGTGAAACTCTTTTCTAAACACCTGTGCATGGTGGGAAGGCTTGACACAGTTGTAGTCTCTATGGGCTTGGAACAGGTTTAGTATTACTGTGGCGCTTCTTTATACCGTTATAAACTCGGGTGAGGAGTTTTATTTACAGGCATTAAAACCTCAGTCAGGGATTTCAGAGTCAAGAAATGGCCAAACCGGCACTTTTCTTAACCTCTGACGGAGGAAAATATTGGATCATATCCAGGACTGTCACAGTTCTGTTGCTTCCCTGAATCACTGTTTTTTTTATCCAGTTTCACTGAAGAACCACTTTGCTTCCCTAGCGGTTCTTTAGTGAAATGAAAGGGTTCTTTACTCAGTTTCACTGAAGAACCACTTTGCTTCCCTAACCTAGAGGTTCTCAAACCAGTCCTCGGGGCCCCCCAGACGGTCCACATTTTTGCTCCAACCAAAGAGCAAATAAGTGGACCATCAGGGGCTCCCCGAAGACCAGTGTGAGCACCACTGACCTAAATAAGCCTGCAGTGGAGGTTCCATTGTTGGACCATTTTTGTAAATGAGACACATGAGTGTGAAGAACCTCTATATAGGAAGAAATCTTACTTTAAAGGTTCTTCGTGAAAAATTCACTTGGAAATTGGCTGTATTGTTATCCTAATATAAGCAATAGTTTTTCATTTCCTTTAGCTATGTTCTCACATGGGTACCACCCAATAGGTGAAACTACTGCCCTCTTCAAGCCCATGTTTGAGCTTATTCGAGTCAATTAAAAAATTTATTAAAAATTCACAATGGAGATATTTGCCTACAATCTTTACTTGACAATTGTAGTGAAGATCTTGGGAGTATTTCTTGATGCAATTATTAGGCAAAAATCAAATCTACACAATGTAATCTGTGAGATGAGGCGTGCTCAGTGGCTGGAATGTGCTTCTATAGTTTGTGCACTGGAGATATGAGGTCGAAATCTTGTATTCCACCAGTTATTGTCATGCAAACAGCCTCACCCACACACCTCAGACAATGTGCTGTTCTGTCATCTCAAATTGACTTGCTCCTGTGGTTACTGACACAGGGGCGTTGTCAACATTACTTTTTCATTACTACTGAATTTCAATAAGTAAGTGCAAAAACTTAAACTACTGTCATTCTGCATGTAGCATCCCCCTATTCATATTGAGTTTCTTTCTTTCTACAGATTTTTCTTTAGATTTATTTAGACTTTATATTTTAGATTATTCTTGTCTCTGTCTGCAGTCATTACATGCGCAATTTCCTCCGGGATCAATCAAATTTACTGATTCCGACTGCTATCAATAACAATGGACTCAAGTTTATCACTGAAGCCTGAATTTGGTCTGTGAATTTGTCCGTTTTAATGCTGAGAAATTGCTCTGTAAGTCCCTCATTGTGGGTTTAATGAGCTGCCCCAGAGTGTAATGAAAGTGGCACTTTGCGTAGCAGGAGTGCTGCATGCTCGTTCTTGTTTTCAGCCCTGGTGGTCCGGACTGGAGTTTATTTGTCCCTCTGTTGTTGTGAACTGTTTGGGTTAAAGCTGCTGGGGGCTCCTTCATTGCTGCTTTGCTTTTGATGCCCAGAATGCGGGGACAAAAGGGGACGGCCGCAGTGTTGCTGTCCACTGGGCAGTAACCCTGGAGACCAGAAGCCACTCCAGGGCCCCTGACCCATTCAGCCAATGGTGTGGCTGGTGGGAGCTGGTCAAAATCTCTGCTTCCCCCCTTTAACCCCTACCTGTGACTCTAAAGTCTAATTTTCCATGTGTGTATTAAGCTGAAATTGACTGAATCACCACTGGAAACACTTTTAGTTGTAGGCATAGGCTTAGGGTGTACTCACACTAGACACGGTTGCCGTGAACCAGGCCCGAGTATGATTGTCACCCCTCCCACTCCCCCTCTGGCCTGCACTCACACAGGGTTTCAGCGTTCGTGCCTGAGCACGCTTACGTCATTATGGTGCTACGGTTTCAGGATAAACAGGAAGAGCGGCGCTCTCTCGTTGAACGCAGTGGAGTCCATCGCTCTGTTTACTCTTTTGATGGTAATTTTGAGTCGTTTGTTCCGCGGTGGTCCACAGCCCCCTCACAGCCTGTTGCTAAATAGGTCTGTCGCTTTTGTGGCACGAAAAATGATTTTGGAGCGTCACAAAAACGTGACGTCACACGTCCTGATCCGTGCTCCAGCACAGTTAGCGCTTACGCTACATGCGAACCTTGCCCGAGTCCAACTGAACCGTGCTCTGGCTCACCTCTTCCCAGCAGGTCAGGGACGGCTAAACCAACCGCACCCGGGCACAGAGCCTCACACTAGTCAAACCAACCATGCTTTTTTTTGGTCAAACGCACTCGGGCACTGTTCAAACTGCCTAGTGTGAGTACACCCTAAATCTACGTCTAGGAAACTGGTTTTGTAACTACAGAACATACAGATTAGATCTAACTGAGTAATTTATTACCAGCTTCTGAGTAAGAAGTCTTAGGATTAATCATCAAATAATAATATTGCAGGTTAAGGACTCAAGGAAATAGAAAGAGCAAATAAACTATAAATTATAGCAGTCAGAATGGATTATATATGGATTATAACTCACCCCAGATTACATGTTTGGAGTAGCTGGAGCCACAAGGCTAATGCTGCTAACACTAGACGTCGGTTTTAAACTGATTTACACCGTTTAGATTTAGAGTTTACTGATACACTCTAAGGGTTAAGAGAAGTTTTGGATGTATTTATAGAGTACATCTGAGTGCCCATTGACTTCCAGTGTTGGTTAAGCTCATCTAAATCAGCAAAAGAGTGTTTAAGCCACTATTTTTACCATTTTCCCTGGTTAGCATCAGCGTAGCTAAAGTAAAAATGAATGTCTGAGAAATCGAAGTTGAATGAAAGCCAGTTCCGTGGTGTCTGAAGAATGTTTGCTAAGCTAACGGAAGTTCACAGACCACAATAGGTTTGATTCTCTCAAACCGGTAATCTGTGACACAAAAAAATTGTGTCTTGCTATCAGTGGCAACCATCAGTGAACTCTTTCGCCAAACACAGAGTCCTCCTAAAATATTCAGGGGCTGAGCATGTTTTGGGCCGTTTGCCAAATAGACATACTTTAGTACTAGAGTTCAGCAGACGATCTGGACACTGAAACATTATTAAACACACTGGGGTCAGAATGGCTGACGCTGAAATGGTTGGGTCTGGTTAACATGATTATTTCTGCTCAGTGTTAACCACTCTTTGAGTAGAGCGTCTGGAAGAAACCTCCAGATCAACCTGCAATAAACGGAGTTGCATGTTAGCTACCAGTAAAATGGTCATACCATGACTTGTACACAGGTTTTGGTGTTGAATGAATTGTGAAGGGATTTTTCTGTCTGTTTAATGTTTAGAGTACTAGTTAAAGAGGAGTATATCAGACATGAGCACCTCAGGAGTCATGGGCCCTTGAACGTCATTAAAATGAGCTTTAAATATCATCTGATTGTGATAAAACCGGACAACATTGTGATTCTGAGCTTTATCACTAGTGATTGTCCTAGCAGGGGAGCTGTGGGTTTGTCTGTGTGGTGTTTCTTTAGACGTTCTTCACTGACATCCATGGTGACTCTGCAGTTTTTCATTTACAGCAGTGGCAGGGACCTTTATTTCCTGACATTCACCGCTCCAAAGTGAAGCATGCAACCCGGCCATGAGTAAAAACCGCGTGTGCGATGATGCCGAAAGCAGGAGTAACCGTGCGGTCCATCATTCATCAGCGTCACGGAGCTTCACCTGTGGAGCTCATGGCCTCGGGGCTTTGGTGCGGCGCCAAACCAAACCACACATTACTGCATGTTTCATCTTCCTGCCCTTCCTCCTCACCCCGTCTCCTGACGAGGGCTCCCCACTACTTCTGTAACCTCTGAAAACAAAATAGAGCTGCACTGGTCAGTGCTGGAAGTGTTTGGGGTCTCTAAAACCAGTACCAGAGTAGGGGGAAGCCTTCCAGGGAAAGGTGCGGGTAATCAAATGACGAGCCTGATCTAATCTCAGCACCTTTACTGAAGAGTTGTGGTCTGTTTATTTCTGAAATTTAATCAGAATCACAGCATTCCTGGGACGGATTCCAATCGTTTGACATTGGATCCAAGCGTTTACGTTAACGTGCGCAAGAGATGTTGTTAAATTAAAACTATAGTCTTGTGGGTGGGCTGTGAAGAGATCAGTACATTTGGTTTCGAGAGGATTTGTTTTCCTTTTGAAGTAAAAGCTTTGAGGTGAGAAGTCCACACACACACACACACACACACACACACACACACACACACACACATTACTAACACAAACAGTGGGATAGAGTTGTTCTCTATACAGTGTTCATTACTGCACGCAATAGTGACATACGCCGTAACATTGCACAGGGATTGCATAGCGATATTGCACGTAAGACAATTGCACAAAATAAACAATTATTTAGACAGAAAACTGCATAAATAATTCTATTGCACAAGTAAAGTGGCCCATTATAGTCTCACCTGAACACAGCACAGAGTGTGAAATTCTTTCTCTGCTTTTAACCAAGTGAAGCAGGGGGCTGCCACCAGTGGGGGTGCCTGGGGAGCAGTGTCCTTACTCAAGGAAAACTGGATTCAAACTCACAACCTTCTGATTGCAGGGGCAACGCCCAAACCACTAGGCCACCAGCTGCCCCATAGTGACATAAGTTGGCATAAGTAGTGATACTGCACGTAATAAGACTACTGCACCGATGTAAGACGGGGAAACTGTGAATTATACTTTTCAAACTACCTTCAACAGGACACAGACTGCAGAGAAAAGCTAACAGGAGAAATGTGTCCCTCCTCTCTGATGTTCAGCTCCTCCGAATCTACAGAAGCAGATGTTCCCCATGGTCCTGCTGGAGGGCCCTGATGGAGAATTGAAGCGTGAGCTGGGGCAGCTGAGCTAATCACGGCTGTAATCGTCCGCTTGGCCTTCTGCCTCCTGCCCGTCGCCCCGCAGAGCACAGAGCCCCATCTGACACTGCGGCAAAAGTCTTGCGCTGGATTAGGATTAGACGGATTTGTCTCTAGGGACATCATCATCATCATCACACACACACACACACACACTCACAAACACACACACACACCATAAAGTTTCCCCCGTTGGCCTCAGATCCTTTTATCTGCTGAGAGAAGCGTCTGTCGTTGTAATTAAAGAGGTGTTAGAGACTGACCCGGCCGCTTCACTCTGACTTCTGATGATTCTCTGTCTGCACTGAGGGCCAGATCCTCCTTCCAGAAGTCATCAGGTCACTGGAAATAAGACAGATTTTGGCATGAACTGACACTCCAGGGTTTAAATGAGTGAATAAGTAAATAAACAGATGAATGGATGTATAGACAAAAAATGTGTCCCTGCTCTGCAAAAGGAAAGCTCAGGAAAGGCTGTGTGTGATTTGTTTGTATGAAATATAGTCAGAAACATACATAGACAGTATTGGGCCACTGTGCCCAGTTTTCCTTCCTCCAGCGGTCTGAAAGCTTTTTCCTGTCAGTTTCCATCAGCAGTGCGAGACTCAGGCCAATTGGTTCCTTGTTCCGCAGGCGTTTCAAGGTACACTCGGACTGCGACGTGATATGAATCGCAGCATTGCTGTGAGATTCTTCTGCAGTACAAGTGTGTAGACGAGTGCGCTCCAAAGAATTCAACTGCTGTTGTCGCACAGCAGCTTTACAGAACCCGGTTCCGAACCCCTAGTGAACCAAACTGTCCTTCCTTTAATTTTTTCAGTGACGTTTGGGGTTTTTTTGTTGCAAAAAGCTTTCATCATTGTTCATTCTTTCCTGACCATTTTCCTGTGGAATTAAACAGGGTGTTATTGTTACTGTTCTTTTAATGCTGGTATATGTAAATGCACTCTTTTCTGATTGGCTGCCCTGTATTGCAGCTTGTTCAAAAGACAGCATGGGACTGAAACACTCCTTAGAAATTCAGTGTGAGTGGGCGGAGCTAACCTGACATAGGCTGAATAATGAGATAATCTATTATGTGGGTTTTGTCACAAAAATTTATTTGAAGTTTTCTGTAACTTAGCTTTCATATATGGACTGTGGCGATGGGGGAAATTTATGTACATTTTTGAATATTTACATACATAAAGCCTTTTCCAAAAAAGTGATGTATTGAAAGGCAGCATGCAGCAGTAAAATCACAGGAGTGATATTCTGTTCATATTGTGCAGTCTAAGATCAGTAGATATTGTCATATGGCTGAATTGTGAAGAAATTCTCTCTCTCTCTCTCTCTCTCTCTGTCTCACTCTCTCCCTCTCTCTCTTTCTCTGTCTCTCTCTCTCTCTCTAACTCTCTCTCTGTCTCTCTGTCTCTCTTACTCTGTCTCTCTGTCTCTCTCACACTATCTGTCTGTCTCTCTCTCTCACTCTCTCTCTCTCTCTCCCTCTGTCTCTCTCTCTCTCTCTCTCTCTGTCTCCCTCTCTCTCTCTCTCCCTCCCTCCCTCTGTCTCTCTCTGTGTCTCTCTCTCTCTCTCTCCCCCTCTGTCTCTCGCTCTCTCTCTCTTTCTCTCCCTCTTTCTCTCCCTCTGTCTCTCGCTCTCTCTCTTTCTCTCCCTCTGTCTCTCTCTCGATCTCTCTCTCTCTCTCTCTCTCTCTCTCCCTCTCTCTCTCTCTCCCCCTCTCTCTCTCTCTCTCTCTCTCTCTCTCTCTCTCTCTCTCTCTCTCTCTCCCTCTGTCTCCCTCTCTCTCTCTCCCTCTGTCTCCCTCTCTCTCTCTCCCTCTGTCTCCCTCTCTCTCTCTCCCTCTGTCTCTCCCTCTCTCTCTCCCTC
>JBBJLR010038546.1:0-10607 GCA_037577145.1 Brachypetersius gabonensis
TTTGAATGGAATTACTGAAATAAATCAACTTTGTCATGATATTCTAATTTTATGACCAGCACCTGTGTGTATATATAGATATATAGATATATAGAGATATATAGAGATATATATAATTTTTTTTATAGATTTATATTATATATATTTTTATAGATTTATATTTATATATATTTTTATATTTATATAAATATAAAAAATTATATTTATATATATATATATATATATACACACACACACATATATATACACACACACACATATATATATACATATATGTGTGTGTGTGTTTTTATACATATATAAACACACACACACTGTTTATTTATATTTAATATACATGTATACATTAACAGGAGCTGGGAGTGCTGGGTCAGGGGAACCAGCCGCCCAGTAGGAGGCAGGTCAGGCAGCCGCGGTGGAGGTCGTCTTTCCTCGAGGATGCTGAGGAGGACATGTGTGTCCGTGACACACTGGAGCCGCCACACACACTGAAGAGCAGGACACGGGGAACCCTGGGGGACCTGAGGTAGAGTCTTCACTCACTCATAACACAATCCTAACCTTAAAGCTTCAGTTTACATCAAATTTGTTTGGTTATTTAATTTTTTATTCATGGTTATTCATCAGCAGTTGTGGACTGTGTCTGTTTGTAGTTCTCGGATGGTGCAGGAGGATCCCAAGGTCTCTGAGGCTCTTGCCACCTTCTCACACCCAAAGGCTCTTCTGGCGAAGGTTATTCAGGTGGCCACGTCTTCAAACAGAGTCAGAGTAAGTGCTGCTTTAATGGAGCATTTATAACTTTAGGTATATATTAGGGCTGCATGATATTAGGAAAACATGCGATATGCGAAAATGTTGTTGAGTGTTGCCATGGCGATATCACATGCGATAAGTGAGTAAAAGCTTAACCTTTATAGTTTTAATGTTTTTCTACTTTGGGTTTGCTGGTAACAGAGGCTCCAGACGCTGAGTAGTCTTTGCAGAAAAAAATTAAATGCAATACTATTTTTTTTAAAGAATTTACTTAAACAGAGCATTTAATGCCTCCCATAAAACATTTGAGCCATTATAAAAAAAAGATATATTTTTTTATAATTTTGTAATCATTAATTTTTTATAATTTTATAATTATAGATTTTTCTGCTTCATTATCCGCCGTTTTTAGGTTACGAGTTATGAGATCATCGCTGCAAAACTATGACATCATTCAGTCTTTCAGCTATTTCTAAGCTATTCCTTTTTATATTTTACATTGTATTTTTGAAAACATGCTTTAAACCCATCTTCTCCATTTTTCTGGTCATATTTACAAACGAGTCCCTCCCGTTTGCTTCCTTTGGTCCATGTTCTGGTTCTGTTCTGGTCCTCAGGAGCTGTTGCAGTACAGGACGATGGGGGGGAAGGTGAAAGAGTGTCGGCTGACTCTGCGCTGGCCTGAAAAAATGACCTTCACGGCCCTCGGCCGCCGCAGACTGGAGGCCGAGACGCGAGCCGCCGCACTGGCCTGCCTCAGACTCAAGGTCTGTGTGACTCATTTCTGTGAAACGTTTCAGTTTGTTTTTTAACCGACCAAATGAATCATATCATAAAAACACATTTGAGGTTTTTTTAAATATATATTTTCTGTGTTTTGATTATTTAAAAATGTGATGTGGTTTAAAATGGTCTTTTTAGAATTTTCCCCAAAATCTACTCGGATCTAACTGAGACTGCTGCCCTTCTTTTCGTCTAAAGGAGTTGCAGTTGCTGGATGAACAGAATAAACCTTTCACTCATGCCAAGTACCACCAGGATGAGGTGCGGGAGGCAGGGGAGCGCGAGAGGAGACCCTGCCGGGTGGAGGTACCGGACGACCTGCGAGAGAAGATAAAGGATTACCTCACTCAGGTCTGGCTGCTAATGGCTCATTATAATCTGAACTGAATGTAACCTGACACTTTGATCCCTGATGATGTTCATTGGGTTTGGAATTAAGACAGATAGGAAGAACTTTATTTATCCCGAGGAAAATTTCTTCTGTTATTAACATGCTTAGTGCAAGAAAAAAAGACGATAATAATACATTAGAGAATATTTAAATTAAATAAAATAGATGAAAAACAATAGTGCAACAAAATTACAGAACCACTGTAGCTCTGATATTGGCTTCCAGCACTGTACCAGCAGACCAGTGGCTTATCAACATGACTTTGCAATTAAAATGAATGATTAAAAACAAATGTGAAACGGAGCAGAAGGGGCTGAGCCTAACACTTCAATCGATCCACAGGATAAACAGAACAGAAAATGGCATAAAAACTTACAGAACTGGGAGGAGTAATATGGTCTTGTTCCCACAGTTTAAAAGGATTTAATCAGGCCCAGCTGCTTTTGGCACAATTCAGGGCCGCCAAGAACACTTTTATTACAGTGCCTCATTCCAGTAGAAGGTGAAAGAATACAGAGCCAAGACTTGTGTTGTCTTATTTTTAGTTCTCTGTTGTCTTATCTTTATTCATTCCGAAGGAAAATTCGTCTTCATCTTATACAAAAACTGCACCGATATAACCCTGTGGGACCCGTCACTTGGTGTAAAAGAAATCTAACTGGTGAATATCACAGAACAATACCTTGTATCTTTTTCTCCACTTTTACTCGGAAATAGCAGTTGCCCTTTTCTCTGGTCAAAATGTGTGTGATGAACCAATTTAAACTTCTAATTACGCCTCTTCACCTTACCTTGTCCTGTGAGTTAACTTTTTGAAGATGTACGGTTCTTTTCTGGCAGCAACAATACAATTCTAGTCCAGTTAATTGATCTTTAATAGTATTACTGTTCCTCAGTACCACACTGAGGAGACACAGCTAAAGTTCAGGTTTGACTTTTGTTTTTCAGTATCCGCTGGAGGCGGAGATGCAGAGGCTGTGGGACGACAAGGAAGAGCAGCAGTCTTCTTCACTAGCTGAGAAGGAGAAGGAGGAGGAGGAGGAGGATCCTATCCCAGATGCCATCACTGGCAGGCCGTATTACGCCCTGAGCCCAGAGGAGGCGGAGCATCTGAGTGCCAGCCTGCTGAGGCAGTGGGAGAAGGCGGGGCCGGCGCGGGGGGCCGAGCTGCCGGTGGATTCTCACAGGGAGCGGCTGGTGAAGGCGGTTGAGGCCTCGCGGGTGCTGGTGGTTGCCGGGGAGACGGGTTGCGGGAAGACCACGCGCATCCCGCGGTTCTTACTGGAAGGGCGCGTGAGGGACGGGGCGGGTGCCCACTGTAACATCCTGGTCACTCAGCCTCGCAGGATCAGCGCCGTTTCAGTGGCCCAACGCGTCGCCCAGGAGATGGGCCCCGCCCTCCGGCACTCCATCGGCTACCAGGTGCGACACAGTCGATCTGTTCTAGAATTTTAAGGGCCCCCTCAAGACCCCGCACACGGTGTGAAGAAGTGAAGCAGGGGGCTGCCACCAATGAGGGGCTCCAGGGAGCAGTGTGTGGGGACGATACCTCACTCAAGGGTACCTCAGAGGTGCTACTAGCAGTCCTGGGACTCAAACCCACAACCTACTGGTCACAGGACCAACTTCCTAACCACTAGGCCACCAGCTGCTCCAATAGAGGGAATAGAACATGGACATTAATAAACATTTATTGTCCTGTAAGATACACGGCAGTACAGAAGATTGGGCCCACCCTCAAAAATAATGTGCTGGTCTTTCTGAATGTTATCGTTAGAAAACAAACTGACTGGTTTTCAATATTCTATAGTCTAGAGAACCAAAAAGAAGAGACACGTGTTCTGACATTCACTTTGTGTTGGATCATGAAAAAAGTGAAGAGTTCCTTCTGGTTTAATTGGACAAAATGTAATTCTAACAGAATAATGATCCCAGGCTTTAAAATTGTGCCCAAATTAAATCCAGTCCAAACAAAAGCAGAGAGTGTAGAGAGTGATGCCTCATCCTCCCCAGTCTCCAGAGCCTTCTCCCATTGAGTTGGGAGTGTTTGGACACAAGTTATTTCTGAAAGTTCCTGAAAGAATGTGGTAAATCTGTGCTGCTGTGATAAAGGGTTTTTTTGGTTTTTTTTTTTAAACATTTATTTTTTTATTTATGTAACCTGAGGGTGGGCCCAAACTAATGTCCTGTAGTGTATGTGAGCAAAGTAAACTATTTCTGCATTAAGCATTACTGCGCAGTGACCTGCTCAGCTGAGACACGATCATGTATCTGGCTGTTGTGTGGCGGCCATAGCTGAGCTTGTTTTGTCCAATGACGCATAAACTAGACGGAAGAACTGAGTGATGCTTTTCTTTCTTTAAGGTGAATGTCAGTCACTAAAGACTGACCTGAAGTGTGATGGAGCCTTTGTGGCTACATAATGTGTTACAAAAATTCATTAGAAATACATGACAATTGTACCCGACTGGTTTTCAGTATTTTAGTATTAAAATGTTTTATTGTTTGGTGATAAAAAAAAAAAGGCTTTTTTAGTCTACTTATAAAGGGTCTCAGTTTGAGAATACACTGGAAATGTATTTGTTACCGAAGCATATTTGTACATCTGCAAAACACTGGAAAGGAAAGAGGGTTTTTTGTTTACTAGGTCTCCTTGCAGATCTTATTTTCAGTCTGTTATTAAGTAGACATTGTATTCCGTTCCTCCTCCCTTTACCTGTATGCTGTGTCCCTGCAGGTGCGTCTGGAGTCCCGTCCTCCGGAGCGCAGCGGCGGCGCCCTCCTCTTCCTCACGGTGGGCGTGCTCCTGCGGAAGCTGCAGTCTAACCCCTCGCTGCAGGGCGTGAGTCACGTGCTGGTGGACGAGGTGCACGAGCGGGACGTGAACACGGACCTGCTGCTGGCTCTGCTGCGCTCCGCTCTGAAGGAGAACCCGGAGCTGCGGGTGGTCCTCATGAGCGCCACAGGGGACACGCAGCGCCTGGCCGGATACTTCAACGACTGTCCCGTGGTGCGCGTGCCGGGATTCATGTACCCCGTGAAGGAGAGGTACCTGGAGGATGTGCTGCAGGAGATGGGACGAAGGCCAAGGCCGGTAGCGAGAGAGCAGGGAGACACACAGGTCAGTCTGTAGTAGAGTAAAGTCAATAAAGTGCCCCACATGTGAACACGCCACAGCACAGGTTTCGCGATGTCATGCCTGCTCAGCCTTAAATGGGCACAAGGAAGTGTTTCAGTCCAGACCGCCTCTTCAATGAGAAGCCAGGAAAGAGGTCATGTGCATGCAGTCTAAGATACAGCTGCAAAAGCAACCAGTTTTAAAGTAACAGATGAAGAAACAATGGAAAACGGTCAGGATTCAAACCCACAACCTTCTGATCGCAGGGCAAATGCTGTAACCACTAGACCACCAGCTGATATTGGTTTGAGTGAGGGGTGGAATCAGAATTAGAAATCTGTATTGATCCTGGAGGAAATTGTATATGACTGCAAGAACAATATAAATGTAATATAGAGTCGGAATAAAACCCCACCAGAAACACAAATGTGGATATAAATGGGTAAATAAATAAAGTACTGATGGAGTTGTTTACTGGTAACACAATGGTTTGAAGTTGTTCTCTATACCAAATTTGTTCCTGCCTGTCATAGAGACATGAGTAGTGCCATGTAATGAACATGTTCTAGTTCATCTTAAAGATAAAGTAAACCTCAGGTTAGTTATACATTTAATTTAATGTTTAAATCACTGTTCTCTAATAACAGGAAATGAAACAAACAGCCTCAAGAAAGTTGAAAAGGGAGTACATTTCAAAAACACAGTGATATTTCAGGATTTATCATGTGATCAGAATGAAATGTGTAACATTTTATCATTTTTTTCTTTCTTGCTTGAAGAAAGGACAAGATGACGCGTCCCCTGACCTTGATTTAGTGGCTGATGTGATCGATCACATTCACAAACATGGAGAGTCGGGTAACTGTTACCACACACACTTTCTTCACACTCCTCTCTCTCCTCTGTCTCTCTCTCTTCTGTCTCTCTCTCTTCTGTCTCTGTCTCTCTCTCTTCTGTCTCTGTCTCTCTCTCTTCTGTCTCTGTCTCTCTCTCTTCTGTCTCTCTCTCTCTCTCTCTCTCTCTATGTTTCTCTCTTGCTCTCCTCTCTTTCTCTCTTGCTCTCTCCTCTTTCTCACTCTTTGTCTATCTTTCTTTCGGTCTCTCTTGCTCATTCTCTCTTCTCTTTGTTTCTCGCACTCATTTTGTCTTTCAATCTTTCTTTCTCTCTCTGTTTCTCTCTTTATCTGTCTCTCTCTCTCTCTCTTTCCCTCTGTCTCTCTCTCTCTTTCTCTTTCTCTGTCTCTCTGTCTCTCTCTCTCTCATGATTTTTCTGCTCTTTCTTGTCCTCCAGGTGCAGTGTTGTGTTTTCTGCCCGGCTGGCAGGACATAAAGGCCGTTCAGCAGAAGCTGGAGGAGAAGCATGCCTTCATGTCAGGCTCCCAGATGATCCTGCCCTGTAAGATGGTTTAATATGTGGACAAGAGAGACCGTGAATTGCAGACCTACCCCTTTAGCATTGATTACACTCTTTATTTACCTATTTACACAGATTTGTTCTGCATCTATTAGCCTTAAAGGGGCTGTCAGAGTGGAGGGCCAACTTTGTGTCTCCAAACACTGGTTTTATAGCAACCATGCAATCATACTTTGCCGTTTTCTGACGGACATGCAACCTGGTTTAAGATGAAAATTTGACGGGCCTTTAAATGTGGATAATCTGTGGAAATCGCTGCATTGGAAAATATCTTTTGGTGGGTACCCATTAAAATAATGCCAAAATTAATCCGCTTCTCTCTCTCTCTTTCCCTCAGTGCACTCCAGTATGTCTGTGGCCGACCAGCAGGCCGTGTTCCAGCGCCCCCCAGAGGGCAAGCGCAAAATTGTCCTGGCGACCAACATTGCCGAAACTTCCATCACCATCGACGACATTGTGCATGTTGTGGACACTGGGTCCCAAAAAGAGCAGAGCTACGATCCCCGTACGAAGGTGAGACCCTCGTTCAAACACCAGCAAACACATACTTTGTGTAATTGTTTTCTGCCAAACTATTGTTTTAATCTTTTCCCTTTTTAGAAATTGATGTTATTTTAAATAGATCTGTTTCCTTCTTATTCTCTTTCATGTAGAACATAAGATTTAAAACTAATTTTTTTGTATATTTCAGGTCTCTTGTCTGGATACAGTCTGGATCTCACGCTCCAATGTCACTCAGCGGCGAGGCAGGGCAGGCCGGTGCCAGCCTGGCCACTCCTATCACTTGTTTCCCCGGCAGCAGCTGGGGGCTATGACCACGTTTCCCATCCCTGAGATTTTAAGGACCCCTCTGGAGAGCCTGGTGGTTCAAGCCAAGATCCATAGTCCACAGAGTAAGGTATGTGGGAGGGGCTTAGTCCCTTACTATAATACTCTGTGTAGAAACTGTGTAGCACAACTTGTGATGTGCTCAACCATTTCTGTCTTGTAGGCTGTGGACTTCCTCTCCCAGGTGCTGGACTCTCCAGACCGAGTGGCAGTGAGAGATGCAGTGAAGACTCTGCAGGATATTGGTGAGAAATATAATTTGTATGACATGAGATGATCCTTTATTAGTCCCACAGGTGGGAAATTGTTTGGAGCAGAATCTTGGTGGTGGTGGTGGCGTAGTGGGTAGGATACTTGCCTCTGGACCAAGAGGTCATGGGTTCAAATCCTACCTTCACTGGTTTCCTGAACGAGACCCTTAACCACAAGTTGCTCCAGGGAGACTGCCCCCTTTAGTGAGGGAATGGAAGTGGCTTTGGATAAAAGCGTCTGATAAATGCTGTAAATGTAAATTTGATGTGCTCAGTCTGTTCCTTGTTCTTTCCTCTGCTTTCCTCCCTTTCTCTCCACAGGAGTACTGGATGGTTTGGAGAGTCTGACGCCGTTGGGCGAGCGGGTGGCATGTATATCGTGTGACCCGCGGCTGGGGAAGGCTCTGGTTCTGTCGGCTGTGTTCCGCTGTGTTCTGCCCATGCTGTCTGTAGTGGCCTGTCTGACCCGAGACCCGTTCCACAACAGCCTACAGAACCGTGCCCTCGTCACCAAGGTCAGACCAGAGATAGCACAGTCCTGTCAGGGCAATTAATATCAAATCGGTGAATTCATAACCAGCGTTTATGGCATTAAAACTCATCTCTTATCGTCTGGATGTCTTAGCCATTTGACCACTGCTGTAAAATAAGTTTTCTCTCTCTCTGTCTCTCTCTGTCTCTCTCTGTCTCTCTCTGTCTCTCTCTGTCTCCCTCTGTCTGTCTGTCTCCCTCTGTCTGTCTGTCTCCCTCTGTCTGTCTGTCTCTGTCTGTCTGTCTGTCTCTGTCTGTCTCTCTGTCTGTCTCTCTCTCTCTCTCTCTGTCTGTCTCTCTCTCTCGCTCTCTCTCCCTCTCACTCAGGTTAAGCATTCTCTGAGCGGTTCTAGCTGCAGTGATTATCTGGTGTTCAGTAGGGCGGTGCAGGGCTGGCGGGAAAGCGGAGACAGACAGAGTCGGCAGGAATATCTGGACCTGCACACGCTGTCGGGAGCCAGTCTGCGTTTTATACATGGCAAGTCCCTTCACTCAGCCCAAGTCCAGTTCACTCCACCCTCGTCAGGATTAAAAGAACCTTTATTTCTTCGTATTTGTGCAACACCAGGAGTTTAATTCCAACCCACTGGTTCGGCTCTGATATTCAAGCCTTGATTAAATTAATCAGTTGTGTTAAATTAAACTTAAAAACTCTTTGTCGAACAGGCCTCACTCAGCAGTTCAGTGATAACCTGGTGGAGGCGGAGCTAGCGGAACGAACTATGGACTGTGTCCGCCCCTCGTCTCAGCTCAACCAGAACAGACACGAAGAGCAGCTCCTCAAAGCCGTGCTGCTGGCAGGCTTTTACCCGAGCCTCATACAGGTACCCCCCACACACACACACACACACACACACACACACACACACACACACACACACACACTCTCTCTCTCATACACTCAGACACTAGAGCTATGTAAGTGTAATACACTAACATACACTGTATGGATAAAAGTATTGGGACGTCTGACCATTACATCAACAGGGCCTTTAATGACATTGCATTCAAACCCATAGACTTTCATATAGAGTCAGCCCCCCTTTGCAGCTATAATCGCCTCCACTCTTCATGGAAGGTTTTCCACAAGATTTTGGAGCATTTATGAGGTCAGACATTGATGTTGGATGAGCAAGTCTGGCTCACAATCGGCGCCCTAGTTCATCCCAAAGGTGCTGGATTGCCCTTCAATGGAAGTAAGGGGCCCAAACCTTGAGAAACAAGTGTCCCAATACTTTTCTGTGTATAGAGTACTTGCATGCTCACGCCTATAATCCTGCATTTTGAGTGAAATCTGTACTAAACAACAATAACTTCGATGATCTAGTATTAATACAATGAGAGTAACATAATGTTCTTAAAAAGTAAATCTGCTTCATTCACATGATAACATGCGGGTGGTCACACTCCAATTTTTTTATTTTTCAGGTGAAAAGAGGCGCTGTGACCAAAGGGGGCCGTTTTCGTCCAGATAATCTGGTCTACCGCACTTCGAGTGGTCCCGTATTGCTCCACCGCTCCTCTGTGAACAGGTAACCGTACTGAGGACATATTAGACCCAGCTTATATTTACACAGATTAGCATCCTGAGTGTTTGTTCGTTTAATAAATGTCTGTGTAAACCGTTAAACTGTGTGCTGCATTTGTGATGAATGTTGTTTCACTCAGGGGTGAACAGCAGCTCCCCAGCCGCTGGCTGACGTTCTTCTCTGCTGTGAAATCGAATGGAAACGTCTTCATCAGAGACTCATCCACGGTCCACCCACTGTCCCTCCTCCTCCTCACGGACTGTGACCTGGTCGAGAGAGGTAATGGCCCCCGAGCTCACTGTCAGAAACAGACTGCTGCAGTCAGATGAGGCAGTAATGTGAAGTGGCCCCTCACCACAGCACAGTCTGAACAGTGAGAAATTCTTTCTCTGCATTTTGCCCATTCACCAAGTGAAACGGGGCCGCTACCAATGGGGCGCCCAGGGATCAGTGTGTGGGGACGGTACTTTACTCAAGGGAACTTTAGTAATGCACCCATAACCTTCTGATTGCAGGGGCAACTCCGTAACCACTAGGCCACCAGCTTCCCCAAGGGATGTGTATTAGTGATGTGTGTCTTTTAAACTGCATCAGCAATCACACTGTTGTTTTTCTTAAGTTGTTTTTCTATTGTTCCTTTTGTTGCACGAATTTGGCAAGTTTTTTTAATATGGGCACTGCTCCATCAAAACATTAATGAAATGTCCCCTTTAGTGCACTTGCACACAGCTAATCATTCAGATGACCATGGGTCGCGTATAAATTTTTGTGGTCGAGTCGCCTCTGTAATATACAGGATGGTCGAGTCACATTTAAAATGTGAAATTGAGTGAATTTCTTGGGTAACAAAGTGGCTAAAATATGCATCTATTAGTATTCCATCCTAACAATTTGCTCTCGCTCTGCCTCTCTCGCTCTCGCTCTGCCTCTCTCGCTCTCGCTCTGCCTCTCCCGCTCTCGCTCTGCCTCTCCCGCTCTCGCTCTGCCTCTCCCGCTCTCGCTCTGCCTC
>JBBJLR010038557.1:0-12266 GCA_037577145.1 Brachypetersius gabonensis
TCTCTCTCTCTTTCTCTCTCTCTCTCTCTCTTTCTCTCTCTCTCTCTCTCTCTCTCTCTCTCTCTCTCTCTCTCTCTTTGTTTCAATCTCTTGTAGAACATCAGATCATAATGCAAATTGCACCAGCATAAATCTGTATGATCATGCCTTCAGTTATGGTTTGGCAGCTGAACAAAATGCCACAGCTCCATCTCCCTAGCGGAGCGAAGGCCTCTAAATTACAGTGGCTGCATTGCTTTCATTGCTCAGATGTAAGAATGTAGCAAGCGTCCTCCAGCAGACTTGACATGAAAGAGAAACTCATGCTTATTTTCTTACAATTAGCCCAGGGACAATGTCATGAAAAAATAAATTCAGTTTTTTTTTAAGTGAAGGAGTTTATCATACCATTCAGACCCACAGACCCTGTATACACGCTACATGGCCAACAGTATGTGGACACTCCCCTTTTAATAAGTAGATTCAGTCATTCAGGGCTCACACATGGCTAACAGGTGCAAAGAATCATGCACACAGTTGTGCAATCTGCAAAGGCAAACATTTTCAGTAAAATGGATTGTACTGAAAAGCTCAGTGACTTTCAGAGTGGCAATGCAAGAGGATGCTACCTTTGTAACTTTCTGCCATGATAGAGCTGCCCTAGTCCCCCATAAGTGCCACTATTGTGACATGAAATCGTATAGGTGTAGCAACACAAAATGGGACCACTGAGTACTGAAATGAATGGGTTCTGAACTGTCTCTGGGTAGAGCATCACAGCACTAGAAATTCTCCACATCTCGACTGGGCCCCTAAAATAGTGGAAAACATGACGTAATGATTCGCACACCATCTGGCAGTATAATTCCAAAATGTAGTTGAAAGCTTTCCTAGGAAAGTGGAAGCTATTATAGCTTAAACGGGTGTAGCATTTATCTGAATGCAGTGGAAGGAAGACTCAAACTGTGTCCGAAAAGTCCAGTAATCCACTTTGTAGGGCACTATGTAGTGTGTCAGCCATTTTGTAGTGCTGTCCAAAATTTCAACCGTCAGTTTCACCCACTAGTTAGTGCACTACAAAATCGCCGCACGACATCCAGACACTGTACACTACATGAATACACATATACCATCATGCACTGCGGGTTTCTTTTACCATGCCCTACATAGTGAACAAGTGCACATTTCAGACACACTGCACACTACTGCTATTGCATGAAAGTCGAGGAGAGGAGCGAAGTGGAGGGAGGAGAGACGATGGGAAAGTGGGGCTTCGTACTGTGACGGTACTGAAGAAGATTCAGTCAAACTTGTAATTTCTCTCTCTGCGGAGGACAGCAGTACCCAGGGCTGGACTGGTCCGGCGGTGAGTTTGGGACGCAATCCAAAATTGACATTGGGCATTTGCCCGGTGGGCCGATGTCAAGTTTGGACTGGGCAGGTAATTTTGGCGCGGAATCCTGTCTGCCGGCCCGGATCATGTCCCACAGCCCGCACACAAGACCCCGCCTCACATCCCAAGTGCCTGAAATGAACTTAACATTGCCTCCCCTTGTTCACTAGTTAGCCACTTATATATCAAACACTATGTAGTGAATGAGTGAATGAGTGAACAACCTGAACAGCCTTTAGTTCATCAATGCTTGCTGTAGATTGGGTTAGGTCCTGGATGATGTGAACAGTTTTCCACTACAACTGGTTGCTATAGCGACCAAACATTCTGAGCAGCAGCCCGAGCGGAGCACTCTAATCTGAGGTAAACAACCCGGCATCATTACAATCGTCATCATGGATGAAATCAGAGGGGTTTTATTTCTTTTCCTTGGTTTGTGACTGTTTGTCACTAAACAGAGACAATTGGTACCAGACAAGGCTTAAAGAAGCAACATTAGGCTAACGCTAATGCTAACATTCACTCAACAACACTGGCATAACCATAGCGACCACCAATCAGTAACCTCCAATATGTACACGTCATCATTTAGTATCGGTTCAGCACGGCTTGGAACCTCGGCCAGGGTGGCACCAAGAATGATACCAGTACCAGGAACCAGATTTTATTGATGAAAAAACAAAAAAAGTGAGTATAGTTGAACCGAACTGAGCCGGTACCAGTCAGTGGAGAACCCCCATAAAGTGCCTGAGAAAAAGATTAGAAGACTATAAAACAAGACCATAAAAATAAGACCTCAGGAATGAATGCAGTTCTGACAGAGAAACGTCCACTAATTCAGCTACATAGACGTGGAGAACTTCGTTGCTGCGCTGTTGAGTACCGTCACAGTACAGTTTAGATACAGCATGGTTCCTGTAGACCCATAAAAAGTGTGTTTTATGTAAACTGTGATTGGTCCAGGGTGTCTAGTGATGAAGAAGACCCTTGCAAGCCTTCTAAATCCCTTCATCTCGGCTGAGGTCAGGGCTGCTGGGCAATAGGTGTTGAAGCCTGTGGGCTGGGACACATACACTACATGGCCAGAAGTATGTGGTCCAAACTGAGCGGCGAAAACAACCTGTTTAGAATCCATTATGGTTGTGATGTCACAGCTATAAATCAACCAATCAGCCCCTCTAACGAGTGGGTTCAATTACTTTAGGATGCACACAGCTTGTATAATCTCCATAGAAAAGCGCTGACCAATAAAATGGGTTGTGAGGTTCTCAAAGGCAGATTTTCCACTATAATACCACCATCAGGATTACAAATAAAAACTCAGACACGTGTCGATTTCTTTGGTGAGTTTGGATGGTGAATAAAATGTCTTTATTTGTGCTGAAGACATTGCTGAAGACCTCTGGTTCCATTAAGTGCCATTGTAAAGAAATCTGGTCCAATAAGTTTCTGTACAATGAATCATTTCACGTGAAACCGCTCTGAGCGACTCTGTTTATGTCTCCACCACTGCATTACGCAGAATATTTAATAAAAAACGCTGTGCGATTTCCTTTAAAATGCACATTTCAGCCAGGACTGCTTTTTGAATCAGTCTTAAAGGCTCAGTAGCAAAGCCAGATATAGAGAAGGTCTGGAAATGGTGTAGAAAAGCTTTGGAGTATGAAAGCACATAAATTTAAGAGGACCTGCCAGAAGGCAATTTAGTAGAAATGGACAACACTCACACAGAGTGGAAACTAGTAGATCAGAGACAGATAGAAGCATCTGCTAAGGACAAATGCTCAGTTCACTTTTAGAGCAGCAGATTCATCAGTAACACCTCGTTCGGCTTAATCTGCCACTAAAGAGAGCAAAACAAGCCGCTGAGAGACGAACTGCACTACTTTTGCTTGAGATTAATGGGCAAATGCACCAAACAATAGGCTAGATGACAGGTCTCCTCCACAAAATGTGTGTGAACATGCGCACAAGCATGTGGACGTTGTGTATTTATGCGCATGTGTGTTTGTGTTTGTTTTGCACTTCAGAGAGTGCTGGTCTTGGTCCATTTAAGATACAATCACAGTGATTTACACGACTCACAACTAGGACATGCCGCTCTCACACATGGGACAGTTCATTTGGGATGACGAAGGCGCTTTGATCCCTCTGCCAGACAACACGGCCTGTACAACCGGCCTGCTGTTACTCTGGAAGTGCAAACCACGGCAACCCTTATCCAGCCTTAACGCTGTGCAGGACACAGTAACCCAACAAACACTGTCCCTACGTTTAGGTACTTTCTCTGGCCTGATATCCATCAATCCATCAATCAATATTTCTATCAGTTAATCTATCTATCCATACATCCATCAATATATCCATTAATCCACCAATCAATCAGTCAACCAGTTAGTCAGTCAGTCCGTTTGTCCATTCATCCGTCAGTTAATTCATCCATCAGTCCGTCCGTCAGTCCATCTGTCTGTCCGTCCGTCAGTCAATCCATCAATCAGTCCATCCATCCGTCAATCTGTCCGTCCGTCCGTCAGTCCATCTGTACGTCCGTCCATCAGTCCATCCGTCTGTCTGTCCGTCAGTCCATCCGTCCGTCGGTCAATCCATCTATTCATCCATTAGTTAATCCACCCGTCTGTTACTGTAAGTCACAATATCTTCATTATTAAAGAAGTTCTGTACTTATCCTGAAACTGCTTTTTCCCTGTATTTCTCGCACATATTGTGTGTGTTTGTCTGATATTCATGGGTATGTTCTGATGTTTCGTAACTGGTCGAAAAGTTTAACACCATTTTTGACGGAGATAGCAGAGTTTTTATGGATGCAAGGCTTACCAGGCCAGCCACCAATCACTGCGAGTAAGAGGCTTCCTGGGCCATTCACCTGGGTGACTCTACAGCTCTGATTCTTATTGGGAGAGCCACCTAAGAGATTCTATGGTCCTCGCAACTCTGTTTAAGGATAGTAATTCAAATAATGGATGGGTTGTTGGTTTCTAATTCTATTCAAACTTACTTCATGTGTTACAGCAACACTTCTGTAGTTCATTTGAATCCATCATTTCTTGAAACTTGTAAAATACTGACACTCTGCTGCGTTATATTTTAAATGGTGATATGATTAATTTGTGACCCGATCTGCCATAATGAGTCTGAAGTCGGCGTTCTATTTATTTAGATAAGGGTCGATTATGTTGAAATCATCAAAAATATAGATTTTTCTTTTTTGGTCTGATATGAAAGAAAATGTCTTCAAAATGAATCTCCCAACATTTCACCATGGAAATAATTGTGAAAATGTACTTAAATTGCTATTTAAGTTGAGTTGCAGCTCTCAAATCTTACAAAAATATGAATTATTTGATATGTATTTAATAAATATTTTGAAATAATTGAAGCTTCAGTCTGATTTAATATATTTTTCTAAGTATTTAAATGCCAGTAGTAAACTTTTGTTGTTGAATACTGGATGCATCTCTTTGAATGCTATGGATTGTTAAAGATATCAACAAAAACTGACTAAAACTTTAAATGCAATTTTCTTGTTTTTTCAGTTGGAACATGGTGCTGCGATACCATATTTCAAATGTTTGTAACTTGACAACCGTTTAAGATACACCTTTGACCGATATATCATTTTAAAGCTTATTTTTAAATCCTTTCAATGATACCAACACATCAGTTTTGAGTTTTGGGTCACTGTGACTCATTTGGTCAGGTCAGGTCACATTTGTCCTTTAAGTGGACCTTAAACTTGAAGGTCTTCAAGCCTGCACAGACGGCAGCAGAAACAATTCGGTAACACACCGTTGATGAAAATAAATTTGCAGTGACCGCTACTGCCCAACCCAAACCCTCACATCAACACAGGCGGCAGAACACGACAATCTTCAATTAAAAGAACCTCTTTCTCCTTTTATGCACACGTCCTGATTTTCATATTTATTTGTTCTTGGGCTTCCTGGCTCCAGCTAACTCATCAACTGGTGCCATTTTTATGTGGAAAAGTATATATCCTGGATTTCACAGCTTTCATCACAATTAGTCCTTTTATTTTCCTCCTCAGTTCCTAATATCCATGATTGAGTTTAACTAGGCCAGGCACAAGGGACCACCTTCCACTGTGGGCTGCATCGTTTAGTGGAAAATTATATAAACTGGAGTTGTTGATTTTTTTTCAATGAGCTAAGACAAAGATAAACTCTGCTTCTTTAGTCCAGCTCTGGAGCCGCTAGACTAATGTTGTTTTAAAATTATTAGAAGCCAATAGTCACTCATTTTAAAGTTAAAGTTTATTTATTTAACACATTATTATACATAGAAGGTAATTCAATGGAAAATAAAATAAGGATAAATATAATAAGAGGGATTAAAATAGAACATTAAAGGTGCAAATATTTAAAAGAAGGTGTATGAGAATAGTGCCGTTTTTAGCAGCTTTTTAAAGCTCCAGTCGGTGCAGCTCTGATAATGTGCAGTTTTTTCCAGCAGAGAGATGCATAGTGACTAAACGCCATTTCACCATGTCTAGTTTCAGATCTTCTCACCACTAGCTGTCTAGCTCCTGCAGATCTAACAGGGGTTTTCGGTCAGTCGGTCAGTCGGTTAACTCTATTCACTTTTTTTTCTTTCCATCACTAAAATCTGGTTCCTGGTACCCGGGACCATCCTTGGTACCACCTTGGCCGAGGTTCCAAGCTGTACTGAACTGATACTAAATGATGACGTGTACATATTGGAGGTTACTGATCATTGCTATAGTCACGCCAGTGTTGTTGACAGCATTAGCATTAGCCTAATGTTGCTTCTTTAAACCAATTGTCTCCGTTTTGTGTCAAACAGCCACAAACCAAGGATAAGAAATAAAACCCCTCTGATTTCATCCATGCTGGCAATTGTAATGATACCGGGTTGTTTACCTCAGCTTGGAGTGCTCCACTTGGGCTACTGCTCAGAATGTTTGGTCACTAAAGCAACCAGTTGTGGCGGAAAACTGTAGGTCCGAAACCAAACTGAACAGAGTAGAACCGAACTGAACCGAACCGAACTGGTACCAGTCAGTGGAGAACCCCCATTAGAGACCCACTAAACAACATTAACTGCCCTAGGAGTGATGATCTAGAATACATTTTTATGACAATGACTCCCAAACGATGAATCTAATTCAGAATATGTCCTAGTGTTGGTGAAGTTTTGTTCATTTCTATAACTCACAGTCAGTTGTGCTATGTCCTAAACCACCCTTATAGGTCTGATTCACCTTAATGAAGAGTTGGCTTTGGCTTAAGGGGTTGAGAGAAGGTTTGGTGATTTATTTTAGGTGACCAACCTCCAGTGCTAGATATGATGCAAAAATCTGGGACTGTATTACAGAAACTTCCTATCTTCAGTATAAAGTTAAGATAGGGTGATTTAAGAGGATTATTTTCAGTTTGGTATTACAAAAGCAGATCTAACTGGGTTTAGGAATCCTATCTTATCTCGAGTTAGGAATCCTAAATAAGCGATCTAACATCGATGATCCACCATCTGGCAAAGTCACTGTTACCTGCTGCCACTGTAACTTTCGAGGCTCCAGTCCGTAACACTGTATCACCAGAGTATCTTCATTACTGTCTTCAGAATATGGGTATTGAACAATGTCCTGCTCTGAACTTTAAGCCAGACGAACTGGCCAATGTGGACAAAAGTATTGGGTGGCTGTCATAGAAAACTATGTTGACAAAAGTATAGACACACAATTACACACACTCTCACACTCGTATACACAGACAGTCACACATTTTGCTTTGAAAAAACTAATAGCATTTGTTAATTGTACCCCAGCCGGAAGGGAGAGCGCCACACCGACGGAGCAAATTGCCCTTAGCCTAAATAATCAGCTGGCAACAGTTCGGACAGCAGAAGGGTTTCCTAAACTTTTTTTGAGGTTAGGATGCTTCTGTAATACACTTTTCTTAATTTAAGTTAGGATAGGAAAAAGACTCAGGAGCGGTTGTTCTGTATTGACTGTAATGGTTTGGACTCCAAACATGTCTTTACTAAATCTATAATAAGTGGAAAATTGTAAATGGGATTCTAAATAACTACTTTAATAGAAAAATAACACAAATACACTGTGGGTACATTTTGCCATTTCACTGCATGTTGCACTTCTTTAACTGTGTATGTGATAATTTCAGAACCTTGAATCAAATATCAGTGGAAGTCCTGTGTTATTTGTTTATGACATACACTTAATTTAAAACAGAGGATGACCATTACAATAAGACTACCCTTATAAAGTGTTTATAATCAGGTTGTTAATTAGTTTAAAAATCATTAATAAGCAGTTTATAACTGTTGTCCTACACTAATGCAGGCTCACTATAGTAAAGTGGTACCAAACAATGTACAGGACTCACTTGTAAAAAAAGTATTTTATATATAGGTTTATATGTGATGTTTGTGTACTATAAGGAGACTTACAGGACTCCAAATGTCAGAAAATTGCTCGTATATGAAATTATTCCAGTTTTTTTGCCACGCATTGGAACTTCTTGGTATTTCATAGCGTGTCTGGAATACCTTGAAGTTTATTTCCTTTGTAATGAATGTCTTTCATATAAATTGTTCAGACAAAACCAATCATATTAATGATACATGGCTTGTTTCTGGGGATGTTCCTAGTGTTGACCTTTTCTATTCCCAGTGCTGATTTTCTCTTTTCTTTCCTTCTCCTCTGGTGTGGAACAACTCAGTGGACTTTATTTCCACTGTCATTACGATGTGCAAAAACTATTACACTGTGAAGGACTTAATGTACAATAATGTACTGTAATTAACACTTTAATAAACTGTGCATTTCTGAATATAATGGGTTTTATATTAAAAAAACCTGTAACATCTTTTTGTGGCGCAAAAATAACAAATGTTTGTCCAGAACCCTGAAATAGTTTTAAAAATAATTTATATTTAATTCTTGGGGTTCAAGTCCGTTTGTGTGTGTGCGCATGTTCTCATCGTGGTGGTGTGTGTTTCCTCCAGGGTCTCCAGGTTTCTCCCAGTCAAAAGACATGCTGTCAAGTGAATTATAGATTCTAAATTGACTGTGTGTGTGTGTGTGTGTGTGTGTGTGTGTGTGTGTGTGTGTGTGTGTGTGTCCTGTGGTGGACTGGCACCCCACCCAGGGTGAGTCACAGCCTCGCACCCGCTGACCCTGGAATAGTCTCCTGGTACCCATAACCCTAGCAAGGATAAAGCGGTTACAGAAAATTAATCAATGAATATTTATTAGTATTATTAGTACTAGTCGTAAGTCATATTAATAAATTAACTCAAAAGTAATATTGCACCTCCAGCCTTAGGTTGACATCCATCTCAGCTATAATGCTATTTTTGCCACAGGGAGTAGGTTTTTTTGCACCGAAGAAGAGCACACAGCTCAGAACAGGAGATATGAAGTAAAGCCCTGCGCGGGACTATTTTTTTAATCCCGCTCTCGCAGAATTTCTGACGATTCCCGCCCACTCCCGCCCGCTCTCCCGGTCATATATGAAAATATATTTTTAAAGTTAAAAAACAATCAATGTTCTGTTATTTTAATTTAGTGGCCCACACTGGCTCTTTCACATTGGCTACTCATTCCTGTACTGTATAGAAAACGTGCCGAATATTGCCAACAAGAAAAATAGGGTGGCAATATTGTTTTTTAGTCTGTAGCAGAAAAGTCTTAAAGTGCATCAATTTTCCTAAATATTTTAATAAAAATGTAATCAGTATTTAAACTGCAAACACATTTTGACAATTTAATGCTAAAAAAATATTTAATCAATAAATAATAATTGATTCAAATTTATCAGCAACATTTAATCTCAGCACAATAATAATAATAATAATAATAATAATAATAATAGCAAAATATTTAAATATCATTTTATATTTTACAAACAAATCTTTGTGCATACAGACAGAGAAAATGACAAAATAACTAAATAACAGGATGTTTTTGTTTTCTTTATTGTAATAAGGATACAATGTACATCATAAATGTTTCCCAAAAAAGTTGATTAAATGGGCTTAGTTCTTGAGCCACTAAGCCAAAGGTTTTAAGTTTTGATCTACTAAAAGTGTTGAGTTTGAATACAAAACTTTTTTTGTTAGGAATAACAGCCAATTGCTTGCTCATTTTAAGAGTCCCTTCATGTTGCATAAACCACTATTGATATAGTTGTTTAAAAACCCCAAAGTATTATTTATCCGATTACTTGATTAATCGATGAAAAAATCGACGGAATACTCGATTCCAAAAATATTCGATAGTTATTTCAAACCATTATTTGTGTTACCAGTGGTTCTTTTAACTGTAAGTTATTTATCTATATGGTATTAATTAATGCCCAGCATTTGTGTATAAAGCATAATGTATTTCATATAGTGATCATTCTGTCATACGTGAACACACCACAGCACAGTGTGAACAGCACGAAATTCTTCCTCTGCATTTAACCCATTCACCAAGTGAAGCAGGGGGCAGCCATGAACATGAATGCCTTAACCACTAGGCCACCAGCTGCCTAGTGGTTAAGGCATGCTTTAAAATTAGATCAATATAGAGTATTTATCTAATTTTATTTAAAATAATTTTTGTACTTTATATTGTTCTTGTCTTTGTGGTGTTTTGATTGTGTGTTTCTTGTTTCCTCATGGCTTTTTCAAGCAAAAATGCAGTTTAAACAATACAATTACACAAATATGATATAAAGTAATCCCCCGTGAAAAGCGGGGGATTACTTTATATCATATTTGTGTAATTGTATTGTTTAAACTGCATTTTAAACTGCATTTTTCGTGCTGTTCACACCGTTCCGAGACCACCTGTGTACAGTGAAAAATTGCATTGTTGTGTTTTGGTTAAAAAAAAAGCCTAAAATGCCTATTTATATAGTGTATACACTAAATATGCCACCACCGTATTTAATTTCATTTTAAACTTAGTTTAATGTATTACCCTTAAAGAAAATGTAAGGGTAAATAAATAATCAGAATCAGAAAACTATTGCTTAAAAAAACGTTAGCATTAACAGTTAACATTTGCAGCGTGCAAAGACTCGTACACAAAAGAAAGGTTGACAGGGAAAAGCTTATTAATACTAAATAAACTAAGATAACAGTTGAAAACTGGGGGGGTTAAAACACTAAAATACAAGGACAAGACACTGAGCAGTCATGCTACATGCTGCAGCAGCTTGATCTTCTTCTGCATTAGACTGAATGCTGATCTGTGTAAAACTGAGGGGTTACTGTAATTACATTTATGTGTATGGCATTTATCAGGCACTTCAGGGGGCAGTAGTCCCTGGAGAAACCCTTCACAACTACTATTTTGAGGTGGACCATTCCAGATACAGGTTACAAGTTTGTTTGTTTACTTTTTTGTGAGAGTGTAATGACATTAACCGATACTAGTAGACTGTCACGATTAGTACCACACCTTTTTATGCATGTGCACATGTGAACTGATAAGGATATTGATGGGTAAATGTGTGAATGTGAGTTTATGGCGCTGTAACAGCCTGGGACACTGGAAAATACTTAGTTTCTAACAAGTACATAAAGGCTGATGTTTTGCACTAATAGAGAGATTATATTTCTTTGAACTCGCAAAAAGTTGTTACAAAATAGCTCCATGTTATTGCCATTACTGAGAGTTATCACTGAGCCCTGAGCCTGAGCTTCGTTCAGAATGTCCCCTCCTAATGGATTATGGCTTTCCAGCAGGGCTTTTTACACCCTGCTGTTCTGTCTGATGTGAACCCCAGGAAACCATCTTTCTGAAGAAAGACCTTTAGCGGCTATCCTTTAAAGAAACCTGTTTGGTTTGGAATTTTTCGAAAGCCGCTCTCTCAGTCATAGCCCGAGGCCAGGCTGTCAAACGCTGGAAATTCTTCTCTGAGTAAACATTTTCCTCCATTCGTTTTTTTCCTTGTTGGGTTTCAACTCATTCTTTCTATAGTTCCATGTGAGGAAAGCCTGAACAGCGCTTCAGTAACTATTGTTTGTTGATTTCACAAATGTTAGATCAGGAAATCTAATGTACGTTTATGCCATTTATGCCATTTATCACTTAAAAATTTAAAAATGAAAGCTCTACTGGTGATTGGAGTATAAATGGAGCACAGAATTTGATTTTTAATTATTTTATCATTCTTCTTGCATTTTTCCCTGATATCATCTTGTGACACTTCTATGGTTGAACTTCTTATTTGTAATTTAATAGGCTTTTTTATACAGTTCCTTTAAGAATGATATATGATAATGAAATCTGTACGAACTGAATTGGGCAAGAAAGCTTTTAGGTTTTCGGCACCTCACACTTGGAATAATCTACAATATAAGCTTCAACTTTAAGCCCTTGTTACAATGAAGGAGTTTAACATTGTGGTGATGTCATTGCAATTTACTTTGTGTGCATGCAAGTGTTTTATGTGAGAAAATTTTAATGTTTTCATTTAATGTGTTGTTTGTTGTGGCCGTGCTGCTGCCTTCTTGGCCAGGTCTCCCTTGCAAAAGAGATTTTTGATCTCATTGGGACAACCCTGGTTAAATGAAGGTTCATAAATAAATAAAAAGTATGTTGTTTTGTGCCGTATTCAAAAAACAATCCACAGTGAAACACTCCTTATACACTCCTTGGAGAGAATGAATCAAGCTAAACTGCTGACATGTTTATTTTGTGACTATAAACTGAAAATGAACTGTTTTTATATTTCTTGAAAGTTTTTTAGGGTATATATCTATATATACAGTGGAGGAAATAATTATTTGACCCCTCGTGAATTTTGTAAGTTTGTCCAATGACAAAGAAATGAAAAGTCTCAAAACAGTATCATTTTAATGGTAGGTTTATTTTAAC
>JBBJLR010038568.1:0-12266 GCA_037577145.1 Brachypetersius gabonensis
ACACACACACACACACACACACACACACACACACACACACACACACACACACACACACACACACACACACATTGCTTCTCCATCTAGAGTGTAGGAGCTATTTAAAACAGCTAAAATGACACTCTCTTACTCATTCTTACATACCTCCACGACTCCAGGTGAGATGATGGAGAGAATCAGGTACAGCCAGATATATGCAAAGATACTCCAGAAGGCGGTGATGAAGAAGACCCTCAGGTGTTTAATCTTCCTAACCTCCCCATCAGGAATCACCCACACGCAGATGGCAATGATTACAAACATATTGAAGGCTGCACTGCCTACAATAGTACCAGGACCAAGCTCACCCGATTCGAAACCATGCCCACAAACCTGTGCAAACACACACAAATATAGTAATTAGTGATGATTTTGTGCACAAAATATATTTGTGGACTATTATAAAATGAAATTAGTGTTGGGGGAGCATTGGGAAAGTAAAGCAGTGGTAAAGAACAAAAGAATTAAAAAAAATATTGTAGTTATTAATCCATCAGCTGTCACTCAACTACATGCCACAAAATTTGCATCTCAAAATCTGCAAGTGGAGCAACATTAGATTGGAAGCCAAACTGTCCCACAGTCTACAGCACTCATACTAAGCTAGTGGCAGCACCTAGTGCTAACTAGAACAGTGTTGCAAAGCTCCACCTACGAGCTATCCTACTACTCTGCCAATCTTACTTTCTCATGATCTGAACTTGTGTCTAAAGCTGGTGTCAGCACACAGTGTTACAGAAGAGTAAAGCTGGTTATGATGCAGATGTAGCTTTGTTGCCAGAGTAACATTGCCACACACAGAATTTAATTTCAACATAGACTGTCAATCCACCACCAGCCACTCAGTTCAATCCCTCAGAATCTAAATCTTTGACAGTGGAGCATGAGTTATTCAACCTTGTGTGTGTGTGTGTGGTGTGTGTGTGTGCATGTGTGTGTGCGTGTGTGTGTGGGGTCTATGTCACTATTATCTCGTCAAGCATGGCAGAAAAAATTATAGTGGTTGTGCTTCAGACACCAACTTAGCTAGCATGTTAACAGCTTCACACACTACAGAAAATCTGTTTTCTTGAAAACTTGAATATAATAATGCTGTTTGGTTGAAATTAAGTCGGGGTGTCATGAATTACTGGAACATGGTTCAAGTTGAACAGCCACTAGTGCTAATCCTTATTTACCATGGTGTAGTAGTTCGCTACAAAATCTGTAAAATTTAACAGAATGGCTTGTTACAGAGAACAGACTCTTTTAAAATCATCTGTATGCTAGCAACTTAAAAATGCAATTACATATAAATAAAAAAACATAGAACATAGAAAGAAACAGGAATAATGAAGCATCAGATTTCAAGCAAAATGTGATTTCTGTAAACAATATAACTAATATTGTTTACAGAAATCACATTTTGCTTGAAATCTGATGCTTCATTATTTAGACATTCAAGCACCATTTACGTCATCTGATAGATTAGGCAATTATGAGGGGGTTTAATGTTTGTGGTTTGATTTGCTCAATGACAGGCTAAATAATACACTTACAATCACAGCAAACAGAAAACTTATCTTTATGAGGCTGCCTACTTAAGGAATATATAAAACATATAAATGTAAGTATTTGTGACCCATTAAAAGGCAAACACTGAAGATTTTTTAGAACACGCAATGTCATGCCATTGCGTATGGCAGGTGCCTACTGATGTGTTTTACGTGCTAGGATCTTAGCTGAGCAAAACTCCATGTTTATTCATAGAAGTTGCAAAGCTAGATTAGTGAGCAAGTTGTAGCTTGCTTCTTTGTGATATTTGAATTCAGATATTAGATGGAACTAATGGATTAAAGCTATATTAATGACTATTATTCCTCCAGGATTGAAAAGAAGTTGTTTATTATACTGAATGGCCAAACTAGACTGACTGGAAAATTACACTGCAGTAAATCTTAATATGGCTTACTTCAAAGTACCATCAAAGACATTCTATTGTTACTAATCAAACAAAAGTACCAAATCTGAGTATCTGCCTACTTTTGTATGAAGGGTGTTTAGTGATTTGAGGGGGAGTAAGACCTTGACATTTTTTGCTTAGCTTAATGTAACAAAGTTGACCTAAAGTTCTTTGTGAGTCTTTGTTGGTGCTTTTTCAATGATGCTAGGCCACTGAAACCAATGTCTCTATTTAGTAATTACACGAGAAAGCAAGTGAAATAGTGGACAAATAAACTAGATGTGTTCAATTTTAACAATATGGAATAATGAAATTGGTCTTCCATATTGGCACCATGTATGGAAATGCCTGCTCTCTCTGTTGCACTCACTTACTCTGTCTAAGGAACATAATCAGTGGCCTGGAGTGGAATGCAAATAGTGTTATTTCTTAGGATGTGGAAGGAAAAAAACTTATTCATGGAAAAAATCCTGATAAACATTTATGCTTTGAAATGCATTGCCCCAAGATTCAGGCTTATCCTAAACGTTCAAATACATTTAATCCATTAAGAAGCCATAATACACTAAAAAGTCTTTTACTTAGACACATTTTGCAACAGTGTTTAATAAGGTATCTTGCAACAGTAATATTGGCACCAAAGGAAGGTCCAGAAGGCTAGCTGATCTGTCAGCATCAGCACTGTGCTAAATTGTTCATGACTGTAATGGTGACATTGACAAGATATAATTGGCTAGGGCAGCTGTCATATCAGATCCATAAAGATTAAAGCAGAACAAGCTCGCAGGGCATTAATTTTTTTTTCACCAGTTCGGTTATCTACCTTTTAAGAAAGCCGTTTTCTTAATTTTCGCTTTATAAAAATTATAAAAAGACTTTTTCCATTAACTGTGTTGATGTACATATACTGAACAAAAATATAAATGCAACACTTTAGTTTTTGCTCCCATTTTTCATGAGCTAAACTTAAAGATCTAAAATCCTTTGCTGAGATAATCCATCTCACCTCACAGGTGTGGCATATCAAGGTGCCAACTAGACAGCATGAATATTGCACAGGTGTGCCTTAGACTGCCCACAATAAAAGGCCAGTTCCAGTTTGAAACACTCTAAAGAAAATCTTATTTTATTTTGTTCTTTGTTTTTTACCATTATCCTGGGGAACATTGTTTCATTTCACTGTTTCTGGATGAACTGACAATAAATACCACTGGCTTGTCTTTAGACAGTCAGCAAAATGATGCAGTCTGATCACAGTACAATGCCACAGATGTTGCAACTTTTGAGGGAGCGTACAATTGGCATGCTGACAGCAGGAATGTCTACCACAGCTATTGATTTGGTGCTGTTTCTAAGAAAGACTGTTCCAGTAAAACCTGTTCCTATGAAATCTCATGCTAGACCTAACCCAGGTTAATGATATTGTGTAATTTGTGTGATGGGGAAACTAACCTACCAAGTTATGACTTTATTAAAAGGTAAGTAGACACTCACCTCTATGACAGACAGCAGGATCTCAGGGGCAGACGAGCCTAGAGCCATCAGCGTCAGGTTGGACACAGTTTCATTCCAGATGCGTACAGTAGCCACCGATGTCTCTCCATTAGGCAGAGTAATGGTCACTTCTTTCTCCTGCAGTACAATGATAACATACTGGTGTTTCATTACTGTAGTTGTGAGATAAACACCACATAGAAAACATGATTAAGATGACCAGTTCCAGTAACACTGTTACTGTTTATATTTTTTGAAAAGCTAGTAAATGTGCCTTAATGCTTAAACAGGAACACAGAAACATTAACTGGGTTAGCCAGTTTCTACAAAAAACTTACAAATTGTAAAACACTGTCACACCAATAACTCAGCTAGATAAATGTGTTTTCTTGCCCCTTTAGTAGCCTGGCCGCCATCCCAAAAAAGCTAGTAGACCTCATACCTAGGCCATGTTCAAAAACCTTTGTTCCTGATCCTATCCTCCTCCTCCCTTCGACCTTTCCCTTTTCCTAGCCCTTAAAAATGTAAAAATGTCAAGTGGAACCGGATGAGCGGAGACAGAGAGAGAGAGCAGTTAGTGGAGAAAAGGGACAGCTGTATCCCTTCCATTTGCACTGAACCACTTCTACACATGGTTTGAAGCAAAAAATGGCAACACCATCATTTCTCACCATCTAATAGGAAAGCTGAGAGAGCTGAGCATAAAGACCTCCCTCTGCAACTGTATCCTGGACTTCCTGACTGGGACACCTTAGTCAGTCAGGACTGGGAGCGACATCTCCACTATGGGCCCCCCGCAAGGGCTGTGTGACCCACGACTGTGGAACAATGCTCAGTTCAAACTAGATCAGCAAGTTCGCTGATGACATGACAGTGGTAGGTTTGATTATTTGGAACAAAATAGCAGCATACAGAGAGGAGCCACCATGGCAAACAGACTGGTGCAGAGCCAACAACATTTCATGAATGTGTACAAAACAAAAGAGGTAGTTGTTGACTTCGGGAGATCACACTGTGATCACTCTCCACTGAACATCAACGACTCCAAGCTCCTTGATGTTCACATCATGGAAAGGCACACATAGACTCTCAACAACAGGTCCAATGCCAAACAAGCCCAGCAGCATCTTTACCTCCTGCAGAGACAGAGGACAATGAGCCGCCAATTCTGACTACATTCTACAGTGGAACTATGGAGAGTATTCCCTGTGGCTGCATCATTATGTTTTACAGAAATAGTGCAGAAGAATCTACACACAATAGTGAGGACAACTAAAATAGATTATTTGGCTCTCTTTTCCCTCTGCCACAGTCATCTAGACCTGTGGTTCCCAACCTGGGGTCCAGGCCCCCCTTAGGGGGGCGCTATAGACTGAGGTTACCAAAATTTGTACACATTAAATTAATAAAATCCCAATGTCTGTGTGTGTGTGTGTATGTGTGTGTGTTTGTGTGTGTGTGTGTGTGTGTGTGTGTGTGTGTGTGTGTGTGTGTGTGTGTGTGTGTGAGATGTGTGTGAGATTTGCAGATCCTGTAATATATTGTTCGACCTACATTTGTGTTGTCTTGTATCATTTTGTGGTGTTTTTGTTTTTGTTCTTTGTGTTTTTTCCATGGTCCTGGGGAACATTGTGTCATTTCACTCTTTCTGGATGAACTGACAATAAATGCCGCTTGGCTTGACTTTAGACAGTCAGCAAAATGACATCACAAAATGTAATGTAGGAGAGGAGGATTGGTGTAAGGGGCCAGTCTGGGGCTAGGCTGGCCACTACTACCAATTTGATCAGCAGAGGGAGGTGTAGCACCACTGCTCCCAATGGCGGCTGGCAGAAGAAGATGAAGGGCCCCACCTCCCTTTGTCTTTGTTTCACACCAAGCAATGGTGAGCTAGTAACTTGTACTCTTGAGTCATTTCTAGACTTTTTAGTGCTCACCCTAAGACTTTTAGAGGAATAAATTCAAGTATGCACACAGCACACTTTACAGACACATTCATACATTTAATCTTCTCCTCTTTCTTCCCCCCTTCTCTAAAATAATTGCCAGGCTCAGCACTGTTTCCAGTTGAGGGATCTTTACTTTGAGTCAAGGTTGGTTAGTTTTCCCTCCTGGCAGTTTACGTTTCATTTAAATTGGGTTTTATTTACTCTTGAACTGAGTTCTTTTAGTTTGGATGGCACCTAATTTTAATGGCTGCCCGTCATTACAGAAACATCTATCTAGCAGAAATGAATCCAACAGACCCAAACAGGATGAAGGCTGCCCGAGCTGCCTTGGCTGACAAGGGGCCAGCCGTTGATTAGCATGGGCAGGCTCTTAAGGAGATATCACAGTTGTAGGGGATCAGCGTCACTCTATATTGCTGCCTATGGCTCTGCCAACCCTAACTCTGCCACCCCTCATCTGACTTTCTGTCCCAGAACCGCACCTGACAGGTTCACTGACTGAAAGGTTCAAATGGCGGTGCCACGGTTTCAAATTAAAATGTTCACTGGCCTTTAAACAACAGCCCTTTCATTTCCTGATTGAGGGGTCTAAGATCATTTAAGCTGTGGACAATGGGTTCCCTGCACTTTTTGCCAAGGCCTTTTTTTTTGTAAAGCTTTATTACATTACAGGAAAAAGAACCAATATGCACACTGATTGGTGAATCTAAATAAGAACTGTGGTACATCCTTGCGTATTTAAAGAAGCAGCTTCAGCACACTTTGAACACTTTGTGTGCTGCGATATCTGACCATGGCAGTATATTTTTTTTATGTTCTGTGAGTTGCAAACTGGGGCCTAGTTTGTCCAGCATATCATACAGATGCTAAGTCGTCTTGAGGACAATTCAATACATTAAACATCATTCCATTTTTGCATTGTGACAAGTATTATCCTGCTAAACAGGCCAGAACAATCATGAATGCTGTGTGTTGCCCAGAGCACAATGGTGCAGTTGCTGACTTAGACTCATAACATAATGAATCCTATTATCATTTCTTACCCAGTTTTTTTTACATTGATAGTTTTTTGCATATTGATTGTAGGGGAAATTCATTTTAGATTAAAAGTGTAACATAAAATAGAAATAAAGCATTGGATTCTGAAAACTTTCTGAATAAACTGTGTGATGGCCACTGTGCAATAATTCTGCTATGCACCATGGTGATATGACGCAAGCCTGGCTTTTCCATGTTCTACTAGCTGTGTTTATACTTAAATCAGTGGAGTAGGTCTTTCTGCAATAGAAAACATCTATAATAATGTTAGTATCACATTTATTGAGGGTTTCCATGGGAACGAAAGCAGCTGCAATGCTAACCTCCCCTGAGACAAGCTCTTGTGTGAGCTACAGATGGACAGGACATCTTTTCACCAGTGCTTTGACTGATGATGTATGTTGAGAGCTGTTGATGTAGGATGTAGGTCATAGCTACCAAATACTTGACACTGTATCAACATTTTCTCTTACCTTGAGTTTACCCATTTTTAGATTTGTATTATGAATACTGTAGCTACACTTGTATGCTAGGGTCTTGATTTTTTTGTGTGATGTGAGTGACATAGAATATCTACTGTTTTAAGATTAACCTTTTTGAACTATTTATTGGAAAAATTACAGTACAATTACAAGTACAGTGATTTTACCCAATTCACTTTTCTTGCTGAGTCTGTGTGGGGAAGGAAAGGGTGAGCACTGATGCTTGTGTGCAGAATTTGCAGGGATATGTCGATTCCCATTTTAGATTTTAAAATACTAAAATCAGTGTCTGTTTTCGGTAGACCTTGTCATTTTGTTGATGGGAGAACAACTAAAATCCAAGGTGAGACCAAAACCTGTCTGAATTATAATTATTTAGATGCCATATCACACATTTTAAAATAATGACAGTATTTAAAATTATGATTATATGTCAAAATTATGTTCTATGTGTATCTAGAAAATAGCACAATAAACGTTTTAAAAGGGCAAACTGAGTTGAGTAATAGGTGGCATTGTAAGAAATATGAGAAAATTAGGACTAAAAAGCTCCTATGCAAGGCAGTGTCTCCACAGTGGTCATGAGCTACACATGACAGAGCATGTTTGATTTCATATCTTTATCCTCTAAATGAGCATAATTTAAGCATCAATTTAACAAAATCTACTTATACAAAAGGAAAATCACCTCAACCCAGAAATCATGTTGACAAGCTGACTTTCAGTACCAAAAGAATGACAAGGTTCAAATAGCAACAATGCAAAGAAAAAAAGTGCATTGCAACACACTGCAGAATTCTGAGTCAACCCTCTTTACATTTTGTTTTGAATCAAAAACACATTTGAGCATTTAGAATCACCATTATACTAATCACTAGTCTGATTCTCTGTAATCATTTGCACCTGTTTCTTCACTGGTTCATGATTTCAGTTAGATGGCTTTGTTATATAATTCACATTATTTATTCCTATATAAAAATCTGTAATGTTCTGGGTTCTGAGACTGCTGTGCATTTGAAAGTGGTTGTGTCATTGTCTCACCTGTGATGTAATAACCTCTATGGAAGCCATAAAGCGATCAGCAATGATTGACACACCCAGAAACAGGTACATAAGCGAAACAAAATACACTGTAGCGCGGGCAATCTTTTCACCAAGCCCTGGGTTCTTGGGCTTCCAAACAGGCAGGATGATACCAGGCTTACACTCCACCACATCACCACACCGCCCCGTTAAATTGGCCTCTGTTGTTAAAGTACTGTTATATGATTCTGGCACCATGGAGGGAGACACAGGTTCTTCCTCTCGCTGGGATTCCGAAGTGCAGGATAGAGGGAGGGACAGGAAGAGGAAAAGGGAGAGAAGGAAGACCGCACATCGGAGGGAAGAAGAGAGTGACATGGCTCCTTTACCCAGGGAACAGTAGGGTATGACAGAGGAGATAAAAGGGAAAAAAAGGACGTGCAGAGAGGAGAGGAATCAGCCACCTGGGTGAGAGAGAGAGAGAGAGAGAGAGACAGAGACAGAGAGAGAGAGAGAAAAGAGAAAGACAAATTAGTTAAAAGAGCTAGAAACATCACAGTAATTTTTCATCAAATTCTAACTCATTAGAAACTGAATGCCTCATTTAACATCCACACAATCTTTGTATTGACAGACATACACATCCCAGTAATACTACATCTACACCTAAACCTAAACTCACGAAAAGAACATAATTTTTCTTTGCTGACAACACACTGACAGCTATTGGTCATTCAAAAGGCCAATTTATACTTCAGACTCACATAAAAGAAGTGATTTATAGGTATAAGCTCATATAGATGTTTAGAGGTGCTGAACACCTCCAAAATCTAAATACGTCATTTGAATCTGTGCTGCAGAAGTTAAACAACTAAGCAATATACCACAAAGGCATAAAACCAAGCAAGCAAATGGAAGGGTTTGTCTAAGTGGATCGATCCTAAAAGACGGACCCCGATTGATCATTTTGAAAAATTATCCTCCCATGACAACATTGATAATTTTTTTCTAATTGCAATCATTATATTATTTATCCTTATATTGAATTTAATGTGTATTTGGTGCAAATATAACAAGTGACTGCCTCTCAAGAAAGACATTCCATTATCAATCAAGGAATAACATGAAGATATAAACCATAGAAATAAATGATAAACAAATGAAGGAAATGCATAAACCAAACTGAATCACACCACATTATTATTTATTATTTGTAAGTGTTATGTAATCATGTCTATGGATTAGTGACACATGATGAGATTTTCAATGGTTTCCGGGACATACAGCAAGCTCAAAGGCATTCCATTCCACTTCAGTGAGCTCTGTGTAGCATGTAGCTTTACTGCAGGGCATATAGGAGGGCATATATGAGCTCCTATCCGACACTTGCCACATTCTTATAAAGGGGTTTCATCATTGTCCATATAGAGGTGAAGATAAAATGGCTAAATGTCCCCACACCCCACTTGTAACTAGTGATGGGTTAAAAAAACATCGTTGTGAAAGGCAGCAGAAAAAAACAACCTATCACTGTGTCTTGGTTAATAAGATGATGGGCATAGCCTAACACATTGCAGAATTCACGCCTGACCAAGTGTGTTCTTCACTCTGGCTGTGCAAACCGCCATCGTAATAACTCTGTTAATACCCAGGGAAGCCAGCACAGATTTAACAACCTTATTTAACTCCTTGAAAAGCAAATGGCTCTTTAGGCTTACTACTAGAAGATCCCTCAGAGAAAATGACACAAAAGCTCATTTCAAATGTGGTTATCACCCTTGATAGGACAGTTATTGGGTTGTATCTGGACTGTGATAATGCCTTGTCTGTTCTCCGCAGCTTGACGACCAACAGCCGTACTCTAACACAAATGCAACTTAAAAAAAAAGAAAGAAAGAAAAACAGAAAGAAGAAAGATCACATATCCACACAAACATAGGACTGAATCTTTAACAGTAATAAAACGAATAAAACTATTCACCACAGCCAATTAAATGTGAAAAGAAAAGAGATAAAGGAATTATCTCGCAGACAGCATGGACAGAAGGCATTTATCCCCATGATTTTTATGGGAAATTAAATGATAACTAGATGAAAGCTTTCTGTGGGAACTGAAAAGTTATTTTTATTTGAAGGAATAAATGAAACAACGCAGGCAAACAGGGAGAAGTTGTTTTGTTACTGGGCATCTTTTACCTGAATACACAAAAATACATGTGGTCTGCAGGTAAACTAAATATTTTACCTTTCAGCCTGTGAACAGAGGGACTCAAATGGAACTGAGACAAATTTTTGACAAAATATCATTTCAATGATAATCAACTGATTAATAAATGCCACATTTAAAAAAATCCTTTTCAAAATTCCTCAGTCAGCTGTAATATTTTGGTTTTATGCACTATTCCCACATTTTTGTGTCTGTATGTAATATTTGATGATACTCCATGAACTATAATTTTGACCCATTTTGACTTCTTCGTGATACGTTTTTTTGAACAGCAGGTTTTCAACTGATGAATGTAAAAGTATTCAACCTCTATACTTCACAACTGGCATGTGTTTGTTGAGGAATAAAAAGTGTCAATCAAAAAAGACCAACCGAAGATGGAGCAATCAAGCTCTGCCAAAAGAAATCCAAAAGAGCGGCCTGACCATCCACAAGGTCAAATACTGGGGAATAAAAGAACAGTTTGACACAACTTTCAGATCTACTCTACATTTTCTCTTCACTACAAAGTGGTAGTAGATGTTGAGGGTTTTTTTTTTTAAGAAATAAAAGACAGTATGACCGTATGGAACATCATCTCTCTTACATCATCTCAGGTCATGTCAAGTAGGTCTATTATCCTTTCAGCCATATCCACAGCACACAGTGTAACGAAACAGAGAGAGAGAGAGCAAGAAAAGAAAAGTAACAATACAATATTATAGGACATGACACCATACAGTCATCTGCCACAAAGAATCAGGATGACTCCACTCCCCCTGTAAATGCACATTTTGGAAAAGTAAAAAGGCCTCTTTGGACCAGGCTACTGTCTTCCAAGGTCCATTTTGATACTTTAGTGTTCATGTTTAGTACATTTGATAGTCTGCAACTGTACAGACCCATATTTTGTGTTGTGACATAATCCCTGCTGTAACCAGCACTGAAAAATCTCTGACCCTCTACCACAGTAACCTTTCTCACGGTTCTGACCAATTGATGAGCCTCAGGCCAAGGCACCTTATACCCTGTTGCCACTTTGTCTTTTGTCCCGCCTAGTGGACCTCTTTCAATAGCTGGCTCCATAAAACAGGTTTTTATGGCCTTTTTTCATCCACTTTTCGAAGACATTCCAAATGAACAGAAAATATAGTTCTGACATATAGTTATGGCACATACTTTTGGCCATATGGTGTATATCATTCATCAACAAAAGCCTGAAGCAGACCTATATATATATTTGTATCCATATTTCCCAGCCAGAGGGTTAAGGTATCTACTGCACTGGTGCCGCGAGCCCTCATTTTAGAGTTTTCCCTAATTTTTCACATCAACTCCATTTCATGAAAGGCTTGTTTATTGGATTTGATCACTACATACATCTTACAAAGTGCAACTGTACACAGAAAGCAATAATTTGAAACTGGAAGTTGGGTTTTAAATGATCACCTGCTGCCTTTCACTCCACATTTCTACTGTATTAATTCTGTATTAATTCAAGAAATTGAAAGCAAATGATTATTTTGATGCAATTTCATTCAAAAAATACTTTAGGTCACAGATATCAATTAAAGCATTTAGTGCTTTTAATGAGCACCCTCAGAAGAAACCAAGTAAGGAGGAGGAATAATTCTTTCAGCCTCATTTATACACCCTATTAATCATGCAGTATTTATTAACACCTCATTTCACTCAGTATCATTATAAAATGGCAGGCGAAAAAAAACTAATGTTAAGCACACCTGCCAGCCCATCAATAGACACTTCTTCAGTAGACACAAACCACGGAGATTTAGAATTTTCTTTGCCTCTTTTCTTCTGTGCAAGCAGGTGTACGTGGGTAGAATGTCAGGTAAAGTGGATCAATAAGAATCTCCACAGCGCTTAGTGACCGTGAGCTTCCCCACACCTTGGCCCTGTGACTGCAGGGTCTGGCCGCCACAAAGTCTTTCATTATTGAGCAATAGATTTCCTCTCTACATCTTACAGACACTATCTCCTACGCCACTCCCTCACCACAGAAGAGAGAGAGAGAGAGAGAGAGAGAGAGAGAGAGAGAGAGAGAGAGAGAGAGAGAGAGAGAGAGAGAGAGA
>JBBJLR010038597.1:0-12264 GCA_037577145.1 Brachypetersius gabonensis
GTTGTGTGTGTGTGTGTGTGTGTGTGTGTGTGTGTGTGTGTGTGTGTGTGTGTGTGTGATTTTTATGCTTTCAGTTCTGGTTGAGGAGTCTGATGGCCTAAGGGAAGACACCGCACTACTCGACACAATGTGGGAGAACCAGTAAAATAATGTTTAGAAAGGTGAGTCTAGAAGAAGATCCTAAAAGAGTGAAGAAATTACAAAACACGAAGTTCAGTATGAGGTTCTAATAAGTCAACATCCAGAAAACCTGACAGTGATCGAATCTCAGGCTTGTCACTAATCAAATAAATAACTAATCAATAAGAGAGAAAGAGAGTCCAGCTGACAAAAGTATTGGGACACATTGGGGTTTGGGCCCTTTAGGTCCAGTGAAGGACAATCTTAATGCTCCAGCAGACCAGGACATTCTGGACAGCAGCATGCTTCAACTCTGTGGGGCAGAGCCTTTTCTATTCCTTCCAGCATGACTATGTCCCAGTGCCCAATGCGAGCTCCATAAAGACATGGCTGGAGGATTTCAGAGTGTGTGTGTGTGTGTGTGTGTGTGTCATCTGATTTGTTTACCTGTTGGCTCTGATCCCCACGTGCGCGCCTTTCCGGTGTCATAGCCCGGCCTTTTCCGTGCGCGCGCCCCCAATCACATTCACAGTCACACACGTCACGCGCGCACGCCCCCTTCGCATTTGCCGGCAAAAATCCCAGTGAACGCGCTTTATATCTGTGAGACCCCGCGAGACACCTACACTACACACACACACACACACACACACACACACACTCACTGACTCAGGTGTGCTTGCGGGGTCGCTGTTCTTTTATTATTAATTTTTTTTTATTATTTGTTTTATTTGTTTATGTTGTGTTTGCCTGGGCGCGCGCGCTGACTGGGCACGCAGGCGCACGAGGAACATAAAAGTGGAGTTGGCGCGTGCAGTGATCCGGGTGGAGAAGAAAGCCAAAAAGAGGAGAGATAAGGAGTGAAGGATAGGAGAAGGATAGAAGAAGAAGGTGGTAAAGCAGAGAAAGAGGATAGAAGGAGGAGAGGAGAAGCAGCTCGAGAGGTCTGCAGGGAGAGTCTTTATGAGGTATGAGACACTTTGGTTTCCACACAAAACTCTCCTGTTGCATGACTTTTTAACAGACCGGGCTGCACGAGAAACCTTTTCTAATCTCGTGCACATGCCTCGAGCCGTGTCTGTCTATTTTTCACTTTCTTTCTCTCTCTCTTTCTTTTTGTCCCTCGCTCGGCCATTTTCCTCCTCCGTTTGTCCTGCTCTGGACTCCTTCTCTAACCACCCAGACAGGCAATCCTCTTTCGTTTTCATGCTCTTCCACGAATAAAGCGAAATAAAGCATGTACAGTGTTTATTTGTGCGTGTTTGGTCGTGTTTGGTGCAGTTCTGGACCCTTTTTGGAGGCCTGTGATTCAGGGATGGGGGTTGGGAGGGAGGGGAGTTCAGGAAATGTGGCCCAGATAAAGCCAGTGAATGCTCCTCTGGTGTTCCACAGGCTCTCTGTGCTCAACAGGGACACTCAGGTGGAGAACATGCCCAGCAAGAACGTGTAAGTCCTTTATTTTGATTGAAATATGGGTTTGTATTAGGAGACTGTTGGAGGGGTGCAGGGGAGCAGTCGTGCACTCACATTGTGTTCCTACCATGTCTGCATGAACTCTGTCCTCTTCCTTCTCCAGGCCAAGCACAGAAGTCCAAGGCACTCCAGATGAAGCTCCTCGAAACTCCTCAGCTCGCTCCAGGAAGAGAAAGGCGGACGTGGCCATCGTGAGTTCAGCCTGGGTTTGGGGTGTTGGGCTTAGGTGTAGGACCAGAAGCTTCTCAGAACTTCGAACAATGTGTCAGGTGGTGGAACCATAATCATTTAAAGGAGGAACCTCATGTGAAGAAGCTGTTAGTTGTCTGGTTCCATTCACCACCACTGTCTGCTGTTCTGATTACATTAACACCCATTTCATTTTGTTGTTTTTTTTTTAACACATGCAGCATTTGCAAGATCCAGATGAGGAGGAAGAAGAAATGTCTAAGAAGAAGCAGTGCTCCTCACAGGTCAGTGAAGTCAACCACAAACCACACTCATGTTAAAAAGGGTCCTTTGGGCACTGTTGGGCAGAATGAGTTCAGATCATGCTATTCTCCAAGCTTTTCATGGTGACCTTGTTTTTAAGGGAGGTTTCAACCACGTTTTAAGTTCTCCTATAAACCAGAGTGTGTTTGCTGTGAGACGGTTGATTGTAGAGGCTCTGATTTCTCTCCAGTATTGGTGAATGGAACCAGACGTCCAATCCAAATCCAGCCATTTTACTCCCTGTCCCCCCAGTGAAGCTCCACGTGTTTATATGGATGTTGATGTAAAATAGTGAATCTGAACTAAATCACTTTTTTGGGGACTATTTTACCTCACAACGCCCTCAATGTATCCCTCCACCTTGAACGAGTTTAGTTTTAGGACGAGAATCTTCTCAGAACTCTGGTAGAACAACATCTCAGGCGTCAGTCAGCGCTACCAGAACCATCTGATGAAGAACTTTGTGAGCTTTTAGAGGCAGACATTTGGTTCCATTCATCTCCACTGTGATCAATTTGACAAGTTTCTCCAGAACGGGACATTCCATACCAAACCCACTCTGAACTCTGCTGTTTATACCTCAAACGCTTCATTATGGAGGAATTTAAGCGCGAATTGTTCCCCTTTTAACATCCCTAATGATCCTAAATGCTTCTTGGCTGGGATGTGCGGTTGTAGCGCAGTCCTTTGATTGGCACATTTGCACTGAGAGGAACTTTGAAAGGTTCCTTCACACCTCATTAACAAACATGGTTCTTAAAGAACTGTCCACTGAAAGGTTCTTCTGAGGTAGTGCTGAGGTAAAGAATCCTGTATTTTTTGGAAATGTTTGCTAAAAGAGTGTTTTCCAGACCTGGTCCGGCTTGTTGTTTTCGTCTGCGTCTCAAATTAAACACGTAAATGTCAGATTCTGCCGACCATGAACAAAAACACTCGTGAGAAGTGAAGTTCCCATATCTTATTTTTAAATAGAAATGTGATCTAATATGAAAACCTTGCATCAAAAGTTCTATGTGTTGAATTGATTTAAAAAAAAAAAGCCCTCTTTGATTTGGCTATTGTGATGTCACAAATTAGGATACTTGCAGATCCACCCTTTGATGTTTAGCTCCGCCCACTCATGCTAAATTTATAAGGGTTTCAGTCTGGACTATTTTTTAAAAAATCAAAGTAAACTTTATTCTTGTCTCATTGGCATGCAGTATACATATAGATGAAATGGAGAAGCTAAAGTTAAAAGTACTAATAGATGGATATTATAAAACAAGTATGAATAGTAGCTTAAGTGTGGATTCTTAAAGAATTGTGCGCACAGTGTAACCAGTATAAGTGTGTGACACAACACAGTAGGTGGCAGGGTCCTCTGTAATGTGGGCAGCAGTCACAGAGCAAACTGAGCTCCGCTAAAGTAACTTGTGTGGCTTTCAGGGAGACGGAGAATGTCAGTGAATCATGAAAAGCACAATGGCACGTATTAGACCGACCTATATTCTCGGATGGAAGGCGGTGAAGCAGCCTGTCGCGCCGGTGATTAATGTATGTGATCAAGGCTATGGAAACTTAACCACTGCCACCCAAAGCAATTCCCTTAAACGAGGCTCTGATACGGTGCCCTCAGTCAGAACGCAGCTGAGTTGCGTTTTAAAGGCACGCTAGCTAAAATTTCTTGTTCTATTCAGGAAGAAAATGATCCTATTTAAATGAATTATGGCTGTTTTTCACAAATGGTGCCTCAGGGGGGTTCAAATGATATATAATACGAATAAAATGTAGGTTACGGTTTCTTACAATGTCCACAAAACCTAATTTTACTGTCCGTTTAATGATCTTGTCCCTATATCGGCCAGCGTCACCTTCAGTTCTTATTTGAATAATGTTCTTTTAACTGTTCGGAGTGCTTTAGCAAAGACGGAGCAGCTCACCTGCCTTTCTTTAGCTTTCTACACCTGTGTTTTCCTCTTTTGAACTGAAAGGAGTCTTCCCCCCCCAAGTGAGCATGGACATGTTTTGTTTGTATCTGTTGGGAGCTCCCTTTTTATTTCTCTTTCTCTTGCCCCTCCTTCTGTTCTTCCTCTGGTCCTGCTCAGACCTGCTGGAGCTCCAGCCTGAGCTGTAGGCGGATCCCGACGCCAAGCAAGGCAGAGGAACCGGTTGGCGTCAGCAGCGTGGGATTCGCACAGTACACCTCCAGGAGTCTCTTCCTCACCCCCACACGGCCGTCCCCCCTGCCCAGCCTGTGGTGAGCCCAATAACCGTGTTTAACCATTTATTGTGACGCAGCTGGACTGTTGTTCTCTGTTTTGTATTGTTTAGCTTATGTCTCCTCTTTGGCACCACTTCTCGTCCGAGCCAGTATTGAATTTTGGCAAAAAACATCCAGTAGGAAGTGCGAGGATTCAGATCTTTGATCAGAGGCAGAGGATAAATAAACATTTTGTGGTTGAGTCGTCTACACAGTGTATATGTGGAGCAACAGTTCAGGCTTTCAGAGCTTAAGATAAACCGACTTGAAGACACAATCTCAGGTCAGTTATAGAAAAAGTTAACACACCCCTTCGTGGTTCAGTTTGATACCCCACCGTTGTTTTTTTTTTTTTTTTTTTAGTTAGTTATTGTTAAAAGCAAGACATTTTTGGCCCTAAAACCAATGTTTGTGTGTCTCCTAACACTGGTTTTATATACAGCCGTGCAGTCACATTTTCTTGTGGAAATGTATCAAGTTCATTGTTGCGATTTGGACTGTAATGCAATGCAACAAGAACCTGTTTTAATCAGTAGGTGTCCTGACCAGTCGCAGTCCCACACGAGTCTGAGTGTTTGAACATATAGACGTTATTGTAGCTAAAATTTCTGTATACAGTAATGCCTCAGTTTTACGTGGATTCGCTGATTCAGTCGAACGCTGATTTTTTTTCTGAGAACTGAACTGTTGCCTCCACCAGTCCAGCGGTGGCAGTAATACACTGAAAAGTTGTCAACCGCCATATAAAGAAGCTGCTGCAGCATGTAGCATGACTGCTCCGTGTCTTGTCCTCGTATTTTAGTGTTTTAAAAACTTTTCCCCCATAAATTTTCAACTGTCACCTCCGTTTTAGTATTAGTAAGCTGTGCTCTGTCTAATCATGTGGGTAGAGAGAGTTATTTCAACCTTTCTTTTCTGTACGAGCCTGTGTATGCTGCTAACTGCTAATGCTAACTGTATTTTAAGCAATAGTGTTGACAATAGATTATTATTACCTTTACATTTTCTATAAAATTAGGCATTTTTAAGTTGTTGGGTTTTTTTTTTAAAACCAAAACAATGCGTTTTTTCACTATACACGGGTGCTCTTGGAACGTAACCCCCGCGAAGAGAAGTGGATTACTGTATCTCTTTAGCTCAGTGTCTGACCAGTATTCTTTATATATTGCTTACCGATTGGTACGATTAGGATTGTGCTGATGCCTATGTTGATGCTGTTTATCAATATTCTTATTGATCTACGCTCCATGATTAGGTGAGAGAAACCATCCAGAAATAAACAATCCAGCGTCCACTGTCTGGAAATGCAGCTGTGTGAGAAAGTATTAACACCCATAGCAACACCGTCTGAACAGGACACTCTCCAGAGTTCAGCAGGAACTGGGACCAGTTTAGAACCGGTTCTCCATGCAGACCCCTTCTGTTAATATTGTATATATTGAGCTACATGTACAGATACAGGACTGTACAAGAGTCTGGGCCATTTTTGGCACCTGCAGACGCGCTGAAGGTGTGTTTGCAGCTGCTTTATGGCCTGAACCCCCCACACAAACATTCCAGTCAATCGCCTCGTGTTTCAGTGGAAAAATATGAACTGAATGTGGTTCATCACCTTCTGAATCACACACAGAAAGTGGTTTTGAGTTTATAAGGACTTATACCCCCAAACCCCCTTACATTATAACCCCCAAACCAAGTAGAAACCATGACTTTAAATCGGTTTAAAATGAAAATATAGGATATTTGCTCTTTCAAAAAGAACCATTTAACTCCTGTTGCAATACCCCACATGTCCAAAGCTCCATTTTAAATGTCTGGTTTGTAGTTAAATCCAAAACAAATGTTCAGTTTCTCCTTTTCTACTGTTTTGAAATTGTTGTGCTGTAATGAGCTTATGTTGTCCTCAAATCCAAAGTGTGACTTTCTGTTTATTTTTCTTCTTTTCTCTCAGCTGGGCCAATAAAGATGACGTGTGGAACAACCTTCTTAAAAAAGATAAGCTTTATCTTCATGACACGGGCGTCATGGAGCGACACCCGAACCTCCAGCCCAAAATGAGGACCATCCTGCTGGACTGGCTGATGGAGGTCAGTAAACAGTCATTAACTCCCGCTACTTTAATCTCGTTAGGAGGGGCTAATTAAGCAGCTCTGTGGAGATGAAGACGGGTTCCATTGAGGCATTCGACTACTGCTCTCTGGAGGAAAAATCAGTGTCACATTCTCATAATGAATCAGTTTATTCTGGACTTAATACTTTTATATTTAGTGTGCTAGCAAGAGCTTACAACTTTTGTCTGTCATCCTTACACTTTCTCTCTGTTGCTGTCTCTCTCTCTGCCTCGTGCTGTCTCTGTCCCTCTCGCTGTAACTGTCTGTCTCTCTCAGGTGTGTGAGGTGTATAAGCTGCACAGAGAGACCTTTTATTTGGGTCAGGACTACTTCGACCGCTTCATGGCAACACAGGAGAACGTACTGAAAGCCACACTGCAGCTCATCGGCATTTCCGCTCTGTTCATCGCTGCCAAAGTGGAGGTATGAGTCAGTCTCCCCAACCTGATGAGGCTGAAAGGTCAATAAAATAAAAAAAAAAAACATCCAAGTTTATAGTTTTATACACTGTCAGTTCATCTGATAACAGCAGACCTGTATCATTCCAGCAAGCGACAGCAAAGGTTCCTTTACTCCAAGCCACTGGAACTGCTTTTGCTGGCCGAATAAAAGAACATACATTTGAAACAATCAGGACTTGTTTGCTGCACTTTGAGTGTTTGTGTAAACGTGGTGCTGGAGGTGGTGTGGATCTCCAGCTCCCACAAGACAAACGTTTTGTCCCGTCCACACTCTTGTAAAACCCCATGGACGTCAAATATTTGGCAGTCATTAATGAACAATTCTGTTAATGAAATGATTTCAATCATAGTGGTCAGGTCTGTTTAATGTTTCTCTGAAGTGATTTAACTCGGTTAGAAAAGGAAAACCCAAATGTCCAGTTGTCTCATGAATTTGTCCAAAAACAAAGCCGCTTGTTCAGGGCTGGGGGAACTGCCCTGCCCTACCAAGGCCTGCTTTAGGATGGGGGAACTGCCCCGTGCAATCCCCGGCTGCTCTGGACTGGGGAACTGACATGTCCTAACCACTCCCAGCACTGAGCTGGGGGTTTAGACCACATAAAATGTTTGCTGGTGGTGAGTAGTGGGTAGGATACTTGTCTCTGAACCAAAAAGGCCTTGGGTTTAAATCCTACCTTCAGCACCACTACTGGGTTCTTGAGTAAGACACCAAGTTGCTTTAGGGAGACTCCCCCCTGTAGCTGGGGAATGGAAGTTGCCTTGGATAAAAGCGTCTGATAAATGCTGTAAATGTAAAAGGCTGGCTGGTTGGATCTACTGTGACCTTCACTAGAAGATATTAAAGAAAATCTGAAACCAGTAGGTTTTGGTGGCTCACCTGTCTTGACCTTCACGCTGTTTCCACCTGCAGGAGATCTACCCCCCGAAGGTGCACCAGTTTGCGTACGTCACTGACGGAGCGTGTACGGAGGAGGAGATCCTCAGCATGGAGATCATCATCATGAAGGTAGACACACCTTTCTCTCACTAAGTCATAGCTAGACCTAAAAATGGAACTTAGCATGCTAGCACAGCTAAATACTACAAGCTTTCCTAACAAATGCTAGCAGCTGCTTTGACAGCCTGAATTTGGTCTATGGTTCTAGGTAAAGGTATCCTCAATCAGAATCAGAACACCTTCAGATACTCTCTGAGGAACCAAGCTTCCTATTTAACAGCATCTTGTTCAAATTTTCTTCCATCTTAAATAGTGCAGCAGCGCTGAAGCTAAACTGAGTCGTTTGAACAAGAAGCTGGTGAATAATGAACAAATATTACTAAATACTTTTAAAAATATAAAACTCACTTTAAGAACATATTTGAGGCATGTGTGAGATTCAGACAGGCACTTAGCACCATGCTAATATTTAGGTGTAAGCTTTCATTACCTGTTAGCTACATTAGCATTGTAGCTCCAGTGCTAAAACTAAAGATGGGATGGGGGGGGGGGGTAATTTGGGCTGAATTACCACTTCAAATGTACACAATAGATCAAGTCAAGTTTAATTCTTTAGTTTATTATCATATTCAATGTGCTTTACAGGAATAGAATAAAAATACTAATTAATCTGGGAGTGTGAAAATAGTGGGAATAAAAAATTAAACGCTCAAAATATTAAAATAAAAATGTATAGAAATCCTTAAATGTGCTGATATTTAAAGGTGGACAGAATGGTGCAGTTTTATCAACACCAGTCACTTCAGATCTAATTCTGATGGGCATTTGGTTGAACAGCATAGTGGATAAAGCCCATTTCACCAGGTTTATTTTCAGAACTTTTCTCCACTAGCTAATAGTCAGATTGGTTGGGTGGACTTTTTTTTCTTTTCTTTTTTTTTTACGTAAGTGTCTACTGTCAAAGTGGGCTTTGTCTTCTCGGTTGTATACAGTGAGATTTTACACAGTACAAAAAAGCTGAGTACCCATAAAGTATAGATGTAAATTCTCAACTTAAAATGTGTAATGTGGTCACTAGTGATGCTCCGATCGATCGGCCGAAGATCGGTATCGGTCGATAATCGCATTTTATTCGATCGGTACTCGTTAAACTTGGCCGATCTTAGGAACCGATTCACATTAATATGTAAAGGCCTATTAAAATGTTCACTATATAATGAATACTTCTTTGTGATTATTTAGTACTCTGTTAAAACAATTTGATATACCGATCTTTGGGGTGGTGGTGGCTTAGTGGTAGGATACTTGCCTCTGTACCAAGAGGTCATGGGTTCGATCCCTACCTTCAGCACCACCACTGGGTTCCTGAGCAAGACCCTTAACCCTGAGTTGCTCCAGGGAGACTGCCCCCTTTAGTTAGGAAATAGAAGTTGCTTTGGATAAAAGCGTCTGATAAATGCCGTAAATGTAAAAATATTACTGTAAAAATATAACAAAGGTAACATTTATAGTATTACTTTATCTGAAAAAAAAAAGTTAATGGTGATCAGCGAGCTTACATTTCAGTTATATAAAATTGAAGCATCAGAATCGGCATTGGTATCGGCCGATCACCATGACAAAAATCCGTACTTGATATCGTTGGCAAAAATCCTGATCGGAGCATCCCTAGTGGTCACATGTTTCTAACATCCAAATAAATGGAAAGCGACCATACGGGAATGTGAGTTAGTACTGTGTTTGGGGTCAATTAAGTTTTCTGATTCTGATATTTTGAATCAGAAGCGATTCAAAATAATAAATAAAATGCCAGTCTATGAGAGAACCACAGCTGAGATGGTTTGTGTTTCTGCGTTAGGAACTGAACTGGAGTCTGAGTCCTCTCACTCCAGTGTCCTGGCTCAACATCTACATGCAGATGGCGTATCTGAAGGAGTGTGAGGAGGTCCTCCTGCCGCAGTACCCGCAGGCCACATTCGCGCAGATCGCTGAGGTATGGTTACCGGGTTCTTCCCCTCCACGGGAGCGTGTTCAAGACAAGTCGGGTTCTAGCTGTGTCGGGGATGAATACGGATCGCTTTATTGTCTAATTTGTCTTTGTTCAATTAACTTTTAAAAGAATCTGAATCAATTGAACGAATTAGAACTGTTGTGGATGGGCCATATGGACTTAGTCATTTATTTTGCTGCCTTAAAAAAAGTTATTTAAAGCATGAACTCACTGAAATGAATCTGGATTAATCTTTGCCGTACTGATATGGCTGAATATGCTGAAGATATGATTTGGTTATCATCATCAGATCGGAGTGTGTTGTCTACAACGCCCAGCCCTAATTTAACTGTACAGTGTTTATAACCGTAACCACAGTCATAATTCTAATATGTTTATCCTGCAGCTCCTGGATCTCTGCGTTTTGGATGTAAAAACTTTGGCGTTCTCCAGCAGCCTGCTGGCAGCCTCCGCTTTGTTCCACTTCTCTTCTCTGGAGCTGGTGATGAAAGTCTCAGGTAGGATAGTAGTCATTTTCTGCATCCATACAATTCAATGACGGCCAGGTGGATAACACTGGGTAAAAGTTCTGAGCGCCCCCTCATTTCTTCATATTTTGCTTCCCAAGACTTTCTTGTACGTTAATGTAGTCCTGAAAGTTCTCCAGGCTTCCTGAAGGACATTCAAAGCCTCTCATTCCGAGTCCATTCCTGAACCTGACCAGTTTCAGAGGAATGTTTCTGTTGGTTAAGACACACAGTGACCTACGTATGAATCATTCAAGCAGAACAAAGTGCCTCTAATAAATTTTTTAATAAAAACATTTCATACACTCTTCAGATCATTGACCACTAAAATAGTGGTCTACCGCATAAGAGCCTAAAATTAGTGGTCTACCACAACTACCGCAGAAGAGCCTAAAATTTCCCCAAATGTGGTCGATCACCTGGTCGACAAGTTTGGAGTATAAATTTTACTATCTGGCTAATTAACACTAAGTCAAAGTCAACAGTCACCCAAATCTAGTGGGCGTGGTTTAGGACGCAGTATGACTTACTGTGAGCTGTAAAAATGAACTGAACTTTATTAATGTGATCAGACTAGTAGACGTGGATCCTGAGAGTTTTTTGGGTGTGTTTTTACCGTAAAAGATTTGTGACTATTGACTTTGTGTTAGCAATGGTAGCCTCATAGTTCCAGTAAAGAAGCCAAATTTGACTGATCAAACTATACTGAATATACTTCTATAATTGCGTGTGTCAGGTCTGAAGTGGTGTGATGTGGAGGGCTGTGTGAGGTGGATGGTGCCATTTGCCATGTCGATTCGAGAAGCCGGGAGTTCCACTCTGAAGACGTTTAAAGGCATCCCTCAGGATGACACACACAACATCCAAACACATGCGCCGTATCTGGACTGGCTGGTGAGTCTTCAATCAACAGGTTTAGCTTCGGAGAGCCTGGAGCGTCTGTGTCCAGCTCAGCTGTGAGAGTTATCTACTCTAACATTCCTGAGTCCACTTACAGTTTAATCTCCAGTGTGTTTGAGGAGGGAACCACCAGCCTGCTGCATGGCGGACCCCCAGGACTGATGCATTTCGCTCCTCCTGTTTTCAGCTGTCCTCAACTATAAATGTTTTTAAGAGACGGTTAAGGCCCCCCTGCTCTGCCTTGAGCAGGATTTATTTATATTTTTAAGTATAAACACCCTTTTTTTGACCATAAAATCATTGGTTGTCTCCAAACACTGGTTTTATAGCAACAACGCTTAATGTATTCTCACTGGACCTCAGTCTAGTTGATCTTCAAAAATAAGAATTTAAAATTTGAAGATCAAATGGTCTGATTTATTGTGAGGTGCCGCTTATGACCATACGCAACTGCTTAGATCACTTATAGCCCAAAAACACTGAAGCCAGCGCCCCCTTAACATGGCTTTTCTTTGTCTGGTTTGTTTTCATTTGTCCATCATCTTCTCTGTTCCTGTTTGTCTCCTCAGGACCGGGCGTATGCGTACGAGCTGGTGGAATTGGAACGCAGCCAGAAGTCCCCCATCCCCTCCGGAGTCCTCACCCCCCCGCCCAGCAGCGAGAAACCCGAGGGCTCGGCCTGCTGATCCCGCTGCCCCCCTCCGGCGGTGGAATTGGGACGAGGCCCGACAGGATCAACACAAGCAACAGTTTCCATAAACATGCACAGCTTTGTTTTAATTATTTTATCCAGACTTGAACAACCCTAAAAAGTTCACCCCCTTTTAAACCCCCCTAGAGGGCCGAAACAGACCCACCTGCCAAAACTTCAGAGCGTCTGTTTGCCCTGATTGCTGCTAAAAGAGGTGGGCTGGAAAATGGGCAAAGAAAACTATAAATTTGTGTGTGTGTGTGTGTGTGTGTGTGTGTGTGTGTGTGTGTGTGTGTGTGTGTGTGTGTGTGTGTGTGTGT
>JBBJLR010038651.1:0-12260 GCA_037577145.1 Brachypetersius gabonensis
CGTGCTGGTAGTAAAAAATATTGTGAAGGTAGTAAAAAGGTAGTAAATTCAACATAAGAATCTCTGTATAAACCCTGAATAATGTGTAAATTGGATTTTTCTTAGAAGTGTTGGTTTAAATGTAGCTTCCATACTGCATACAGTGGTGTCAGAGAAAAGACAATATATGCAATTGTTTGCTCTTCCCCAGTCAAATAATGTTTCGTTGAATTTGTCAGTTCATGTGTTCATTATGTATAATTCATGTTTTACTTTCATCAGTATAAAGTATACAAATGCAGATATAAAGGTGTATATATGTGTGCACGCACATGCCACATGTGGGTGTCCACACTCTCTCTCACTCACACTCACACACACACACACACACACACACACACACACAAAAGATGTGAAATGTAGTATTGTTCAAATTGCATATGATTGGGTAGAAAACATTTAAGCAGTATTATGACTCTATTATACAACGACATCCAAAATGCAGAAGTAACATAAATCCACTGGTGGGTGTGTGTGCATGCTTAACCATTTCTGAAGCTCTCCTTGAAAAAGCCCAACATTTGGAGTTACCAGTACCTAGCTTATATAATCAGTACTTTATTAAAATAGATCAAGTGCTGCTGATAGAGCTGAACAAATCTGTTCTGCTAAAACAATAAATATATTTATAAAACAAGACATTTGACTTTTGCACAGTACTGTATGTATCCCTGTTCACTTTGTTTGTAGTACTTAGTAGAAATGCTCTGCTGTCATCCCTCCAGGTGACTAAAAAGCGGATTTCGGGCCGAAAGAACCAGGACATAAAGCAGGAGTATGTAAACACAAACGCCAGCGAATCATCATCAGCAGCAGCCTCAGCAGTCCCCTACCCTGCCCCCATGAGTCCCCAGCCCACCAGCACCCAGGATTCCGCTGATATAGCCACGCCCACCACCCCGAAAACGCCGCGGCAGAACCCCGCACCCCACACGCCAGGCTCCGCCTCCAAGCGCAAACAGAGAAAACTGGCAGTTAATTTTGAAGCAGCTAAAGTGACGGACTGAGATCCTTTACAGCGCTGTTTGCCTCTTTATACATCTATCTGGTGTTTTATTATTGAGATTTCTTTTGATATGTTCATAATTCAAAATTTTGAAAATAATAATTTTCCATCCTGTTTGTAAGGTGGAGTGTATGTGGGCCAGGTATAAATTAGGCTATTAGGCCTTTTGGTCATTTCTCTCGACTGGAGTCCAGGGGGTGAAGGAATTCCTCTTAAAGGTTATTTTCTTCATTTTCAGCACTAAATTAACAAACAAAATGGGAGAGGTTTTACATTTTTTTGTGGTACATTTAGGTTCATCCAGTATCAAATTATGATTTTAATCAAACCTGTGCTTATTTTTCTATGCTGCCTTTTTAATATTTCAGCGTTGGTAGTTATTTTTTGCAGCCATGCAGAAAAAAAATATATATACATCATTTGATACACCAGATTATTTTGAATTCTCATTGTTGCACATATAGTAGTGTTACAGTCTTGCACAGGTAGACCTGATTTTAGGAAAGAAAATTACTACATTACTTAACTCATCAAGCCTTGTTGAAGATGTACATCATGTTTGTTTTCTCTTGAACTAAGTTTTTAATGGTGGATATATGCTGAAATTGTAGTCTGGGTTTAAAGGAACATTTCTTTAGTCTAATATATGTGTGATGCATATTTAGCACTGGATGAATTACAACATGCAGCAGCACCAACTTCGATTTTGAGTTTCTCTGCTTGTCGAAGTGCAAGGAAACCTCAGAATTATCCGTTGTTATCAACTGTTCACTCCAGACTCAGCAAATAGGGATTATGTTGAAAAAGACTGAAGATATCCTTTAACCCAGATATTTAATCTCTCATGCCTTAAGGCAAACTGGTCTTACAGGTTTACCCATTCTGAGTTTCAATTTCTTAAAGGCATTGTAGCACAGGATCTTAATGGTCTAACATTTAAGTTCATTTTAACACTGTAATGCTTGTAGGAGCCCATTTCTGTTGTTGATTTTTGGATTCTAGTGCATCTGTCTACATGCATCTTATATTTAGATCTTTTCCATGGGTCAGGCAAAATTTTCACTTTTTTCTTTCAGTGGAAGAAAGTGATGGTTTACATTCAATTTTTTTAATTCATTTTGCATATTTAAATCCATGGATTTTATGCCTGCCATTTTAAAAATTGATCTATTACCAGTCCTGATGTTTTTCAGACTCTTTTTGGTCTAATTTGTACTTTGCTGCCCCACTGTCCACTTGTGTTTGTGCTTTGAGTTTCTCTGCAGAATTTGCATCTCACCGCAGCACCTCCAGTGTTTGTTTTAATGTTGGAAAGTAAAGTTGTGTGCAGTGTTATTTTGAAATGAACTCTGTAGTTACTTTAAAGACGAGTACCAAAATTTGCAAAATTTCAACTGCACCTCCTGGGTTCGGGACGTGCTGTAAATAGACCTTTAATAAAAGTTTTGTTAATGTATATTTTTGGTTTTTCGTGTTTTCTTACAGACACTAATGGAAAACAATCCCTGTTATGCTCTGCTGCATATAAATAACCCTCCACTGGCCTTTCAGCAGAGGTGGTACACACACAACAGATAATCTTGAAGATCTTCAGGATGAAGGAGCCTAGATTAATAATGTGCAGATAAAGACTCCGTTGCATAGTAATATACATACTTTAGATCAGTGGTTCCCAACCTTTTTTTTTGAAGCCCCCCTTGCTTGTGTCCAAGGTCCCCCGCAAACCCAACTCCTACCCACATAGATGCATAAAAAGAAGTGTTGACACACACACACACACACACTTTTACATTTCTCAGACATGAATTTAATGTGTACAAATTTTGGTAACCTCAGTGCAGACAACATTGTGCCCCTCCCCCCTCTGCGATCTTTAGCACCCGCCTAAGGGGGGCCCGGACCCCAGGTTGGGAACCACTGCTTTAGATGAAGTTTCAAAAGAAAAGACTACACTTCCTCTCCGTAGGAAATACGTTACATGGGAAAAAGTATTGGGATGCCTTACCTTTACATCAGCACTGACTTTAATATGGAGTTGGTCCCCCTTTGCAGCTATAACAGCTTTCCTTCTTCTTGGAAGCCCTGACACAAGATTTTGGAGTTTCTGTGAGAATTTGTGCCCATTCATTCTGCAGAGCATTTATGGGGTCAGACACCGATGTTGGACGAGAAGGCCTGGCTCTGTTCCAGTTCATCAAAAATGTGTTGGATGGGCTTGAGATCAAAGTTCTGTGTGGGCCATGTCTTTATGGAGCTCGCTTTGTGCTCTGGGACACAGTCATGCAGGAATAGATATGTTTTTTCTCCAAACTGCGTCTAAAAAATTGGAAGAATGGCGTCCTAATACTTTTGTCCATATAGTGTACCAGCTCTATCGGACTTGGGTCACAGAAATGTGACATAATGGGTGGAGTGAAACATTTTAAAAGAAAGGATCTCGGGCAGTAGTGATTCAATGGGAATTCCACTGGCTGGATGTGAAATGTTCTGTTCAATAGAAACGTACTTAGTCAGAATTGTTCACAATGGTGGTGATGGCCACCAGACATCTGATGAGTTTGTTGTTTCTAAAACCTCCCACACAGAAAGTAAGTGTATTGAATTTTGAGTTTTGAATACATTGTCAGATGCCTGCACCTCAAGTACTCAGTAAATACATAAACTGTACACTACAGGCCATACGTCTATGCACAACCCCTGGATTTAAAAGAAACATTAAATGGTATTCTGCTTTTATCAAAATATCAAAATCTGGAATCCTCTGCACCTGTTTCTTCAGGCCTTCGGCTTAAGGATTCATACGTAGGTCACTGTTTCCTGGAAGACAAACATTCTTCTTTAGGGACTGGCCTGAAAATGAAAGTCTTTGAAAGCTCTTCAGGAATCCTTAGGAACTGTTCCTCAAGACTACAGAAGAAATACCAGAAAGTCTAGATTTTTGGAGGGAAAATGTGAAGTGAGGGGGTGGAACAATACTTTTGCAAAGTACTGTATGGTCACTAGATTAGGATTTAGTCTTCCATTAGATCTGAACTAAACAGCATTCTGAATGGAGACTCACCATTGGAAAAACAATTGTGTTGGACTAGGTTTAATCAGAATCAGAAAACTTATCCCTGATCCCAGAGGACACAAAGAGACAAAACTGTACGAAATATAAAGTCTAAATAAATCTGTAAAAAAAACCCATTATATACATAAATGCTGGGTGTTAATATTATAGATAAGTAACTTAACAGTGTAGTGAATTACTAGTAACACAAATGGTGGTTGGTTCTAGTAAAGATCAGAAGTATAAATAAGTGGTGATATTCACCTGAAAAGACTACTGCATATAATAAGACACACATAATTCAGTTATTTAGCACCCATTTAGAAAAATTCACATGATACTGCATGTGGTAAGAATATTGCACATAATGTTTTATGCTTTTCTTGCTCCATAAACCCATTAAAATAAAGTGGCCCCTTGTAGTCTTGTAAGAACACACCACACCACGTGAAATTATTTCTCTGCATTTAGCCTCGTCAGTTTTAACCTAATGAGTGAGTTTGGAATGATCTGATCAGCTGATTTGACGGCTGGGGGAAAAACAATTAAAACAGTAAAGTATATCAGCTAGAAACAAACCACACATGCCTCTGTCACACACGTGCTCAGAGCTGCACTGTATCTTTAAGACAAGACCACGCCCACCTATCGACTGATGCGTGACATCACCGTGCGTACTATTCGCGCCCTGTTTGTGATGTTTCACATTTGTGTGGTTCGGATGGTTGCATAGAACAGCTCTCGTTTGTGTTTGGGTTATAAAAGTGTTCGGTAGTGAGTTAATGGAGTTAATCATGATACTCAGAGTAAATTAAACATAACACGGGTTGTAATTTAGCAGTAACTTTTTACGTAAGGGCGGGGTTAAAGCTGGCAGCCCGTATGTTGGGTCGTAAGCATTGCTGAGTGTTTTTTTTTTTTTTACTTTCTAATAAGGTAGGAATTAAATATTTGTATCGGGTCATCTTGCCAGATCGCTGAGGTTTCTGTTCTGTGAATGTGGACGAAGTGGGCGCGTCGGCCCCCGTTTTCAGCAGAAGTGGACTCGTCCTCCCCGATCGCAGCCAATCAGGCTTCGCCACTGCCTCCCGCGTGCCGCTGTCTTTAAGGAAACAGGCCGTTCTAAATAAGACTCGTTTCTGACAGACTAAAGTTGAAATCCGCTTGAGTCACTTTTTTTGTTTGTTTTTTATGAAATTGGCCAACAAAACTTAACGGAGCTTGTTTGGATAGTATTCTGGCTTTTTATCCCGCCGTAATGATTTCATATTGGTTGAATTTCTTTGGGAATTAGGGCGTTTCATTCCGTAATGGGGACCCAGAGGAATGGCTTCAGTAAGAGAGAGAGCTGTGTGCTCTCAGTGGATGTGGGGACAACGTCCATCAGGTGTCATGTTTATGATAAGAAAGCCAATATCAGAGGATCCTGCACCACAAAGGTAACTTTTGACTATTTCTGACAATAAAGGCTATAAATCATGAGATATAGCCACCCAATAACAGGCTTTAAACTTCTGAGATTATTCCTATTCATATACACTATATGGACAGAAGTATTGGGACTGGGAATTATTGAATTCACTTCCAGTGAAGGACAAACTCAAGGCTTCAGCATACCAAGAACATTTTGGACACCACCATGTTTCCAAATATGTTTACACAGTTTGAGAAAGGACCTTTTTCTATTCCAGCTTGACTGTGCCCCAAAGCAAGGTCCATAAAGACATGACTGGATGTACACTTGACTGGCCCACACAGAGCCCAGACCTCGGCCCCATCCAGCACCTTTGGGATTAACTGGAACAGAGCCAGGCCTTCTTGTCCAACATCAGTGCCTGACCTCATAAATGCTCAACAGAATGAGTGGGCACTATAACTTCCCTCAGAAAATTCCATCAGAAACTCCTAAATCTTGTGTGAAGGAGAACTATCTCCATATTAAAGTCTATGTACTTTAATAAGTTCTATTGGTGTAATGGTCATGTGTCCTGATACTTTTGTCCATATAGTGTAGATCAACTAAAGAAGTCACCCAGTTACTCAGGTTAACAGCCTTTAAACTTCTGCACTTGTCCTTAGTGATACAGCAGTGATAACACATAGATCCAGAAAATGATCAAAATATGTCTCTTCTTAGTCCAATCTGTTATTCCTAGCCTTAACTGAGCTCAGCATAACTGCAATATGAGATTTTGAACATTATCTCATACTTAAGTTCAGCTCCCGAGAAAGACCCTTCCTCTAATCTCTAAGGGATAACGCAGAAAAGATGTGTTTGAGAAGGGAAAACACAGGGCAAAGGTTCCTCAGGACTGACTTTGGGAAATATTGGTTTAGAAAATGGCCAGGAATGTAGGTTAGTCCAGCCTCCTTTATCGACCCATTAATACAAGCATTCATACTGCCTTGAAATAATGACTGCAGTAAAAGTGATAGTGCCTTTCTAGAGCAGTGGTTCCCAACCTTTTTTCCTTGAAGCCCCCCTTGCCTGTATCCAAGACAAGCCAGGCCCCCCCAACCACAACTTCTACCCACATAGATGCACAAAAAGATTGTTGTAGGTTTTTATTCTTTTACTCTTATACATACACTCACACACACATACACTTTTACGTTTCTCAGATATTGGGATTTTATGAATTTAATGTCTACAAATATAATTTTGGTAACCTCAGTGCAGACAACATTGTGCACACCCCCTGCGATCTCTAGCGCCCCCCTAAGGGGGGCCCGGTCCCCAGGTTGGGAAACACTGTTCTAGAGTATAAGTAAGAAGCAGAGTGGAGTAAGTTAGTTTGAGCTTCTCAGTCCACCCAGCATAGGGACTATGAGCTTGAAATTGATTCTAATCTGGGGGGAGAAGCTAAAAATTAAATGAAAAAGTAGAATTTGGACCTTTGGACCTTTTTGCTGTTTATTTGGACTTTATTTGATTATCAGTTATTAGAATTTCTAGCTCCTAAATATCTGAATCAGCCACATACTTTTCAGTGTTAACCAGACAATAGAAATGAAGATCATAGAATATATAAAGCTTATACACTTTCTTTTCTATCTGAAAAGAGTAAATCGGACTGGTTTTTTTTTCTGGTTGCAGGTGTCCCTCTTGTACCCTGAGCCAGGCCTAGTGGAGATGGACCCAGAGGAGCTGTGGAAGGGATTTGTTTCTGTGGTAAAAGGAGCTGTGCAAGGTAACAATACTGAATATATTCACCTTTTTTGCGGCGTTATGTGTAAACACTGGCACATCGGAGTGTTCTGTAATTGTGTATGTTTATCTTATCAGTAAGCAGTAAGAAAACGTTAAATGCAAATAAACAATCCAAAGTGATTTGGTATGTCTGTGTGTGGCTGTTTGTGTCTGCGTGCGTCTTTACAGCAACCACCGAATAACCAGTTTATCTAAACACATTCATCCCTTTTTGTTAAAGCAGAAACTGCATGAACACTTACTGGCCAGATAAATAGGTCAGAACACTGTTCATGTCTGACTTGTGCTCAGTACTGTATATTTTTTCAGTTTTGAATTTTAAAAAGTGATCTGAAACTCCTTCTCCCAATGCTTTAGATTCAGGTTTCCAGATGTGCCAGATGGAAGCACTGGGAATCTCAACTCAGAGAGCCACCTTCACCACCTGGGACAGGTAAGCGTGCGCGCGTGTGTGTAATAATCCACACTAAGATGCATCACAGTGATTGTTGGTCTGTGTCTCAGTGTGAGTAAAAAGTTAGAGTGGATTACTGCTTTTATTAACCAGCAATGCAGTACAGTATGATAAAACATAAAATGGCAATGTTCCATAAATAATTGAATTATTACTCATAATTATCCCCCCTAAAAACATCATGATTAATTGTAGTCTGTGGTTTCAAAGCAGGTAATATGAACAATTCTTAATAACCTGAATTATTAATACAGAGTTCTCATGTGCTCTCACATAACCACACATTAGTTGAATTCTGAGTGTTGTCACAGTTTATTTGAATTACAAATTACATATTGAAATTTTGTTTTATTTTATTTAAAAATATCGACCCTCCAAATGAGCTGACTTGCAGTGATACTGGTGTTACAGAAGAAATGATTCTGCAATGGAACTGACTATCAAATATTGAATACTTTTTTGAACAATGATTTAGCCCCTGTACTCCATAGGTGTCATGTTTGTGCAAAGGAAAGATACTGGCCTAACAAGGACACAGTAACTCATTAAAAAAGGTAACTGCTTCTGGATAAAACTCAGTTACCAAAGAGGACCAAAGAGCATCCTAAGGATATTGGAAGTACATTTAGGAAAGGAAAGTACATTTATAACCATGCACAAAATAATATTTAATGGAGCATGTTGGGATATCCCAGTGAGTGCTGTTGGATCAACTGATAGGAAACAAAAGCTGCATTCATATCAGCAATGCATTACCCGGACAAGACAGTCCTTCAGAACCTAGAGCCAGAGAAGTGGGCATGTGAGGGAAGCTACAGAGATGCCAAAAATCACTTAGAAGAGAGACTGAGGTAAAAATATGTTGTTTAATGACCTCAATATGCTCTGCTAACGACTGGCCTGTGTAGGAGAGTGGCAAAAAAGAAGCCATTTCTGATGAAAATCACAGTGTGTCAAGTTTGAAAGAAAGAGGGATTGAGAGACAATCTGTTAAACAACTAAAGATTGGGAGAAACCTCCCCTTAGAGCAGGACACTAAGCCAAATCGACATGAAAGGACGAGCAACTAAAATGTCCCACACAGACCAAATCAAAACTGACATAATAAATTTGGCTTTAAGGGCGTTCTGGTTTGCAGTGAAATTACTGGCTGGAACAATGTGTGTAATTTGTAATCCAGACAAGTCTGATTCCTATTAAGGGAGCTGGACAATTTTCCAAGGCGCTATATTTAGACATGTCAGTTTATGACAGAAAACAGAGGCATCTTTTGTTTTGTTTTTTTTCCTTCTCAGGCACACTGGAAAGACATTTCATAACTTCATCAGCTGGCAGGACCTGAGGGCAGCGGAAATGGTCAGATCGTGGAACAATTCCTGCACCATGAAAGTGAGAACAAAATTTTTACATTGGAAAAATGGTTCTAATGAGAGTTAGAGTAATACATCAGCCTGTTTCTATCTAAACGGGGGTGGGGGTTGTGGCTGAGGCAGTGTGATGCTCTTTGAAACCGTGCAAGCAATGTGTGTTTCTTTGACATGTAGCACCTACCTAATCATTATTACAGACCAGTGACCCCCTTTCTTGGCAACAGCATTTCCTCTTTCAGCAGGATAATGTGCCCTGTCACACTCCAAACACGGTTCAGGAATGGTTTAATAAAAGGTTTAAGATGTTGACTTGGCCTCCAAATTCCCCCAAACTCAATCCAATCGAGCATGTGTGAAATGTGCTGACAAGCTAGTCCAATTAATGGTAGCCCCACCTTGCAGCCTACAAGATTTTAGGGTGATGAGCATGTCTTGCTGGATAACACATTTTCAGAGGTCTTGTTGGGTCCATGCCTTGGTGTATTGAAACTATTTTGGCAGCTCCAGGGAGACCTACATAAGATTAGGCAGGTGGTTTTAATGTTGTGACTGATTGGTGTAGGTGTTAACCAGAGAGAATGGGAGATTTCTCACCAGAGCTGCTCTTCAACTTTAGAACACTGGAGCAACAGTTAAAAAGCTGCTCCTTGCACAAACCTATACTGGTAGCAAATGACCACAAATCTGTCCTTCTGTAAAATCCCTCTAAATCTCCTGAAAGAGCCTTCAGCATCACAGACTATTGTGAAAGCTTTTCAGGACTGCCCAATGACTGTAATTAGATCTCCTGTCTTTTATGTTCAGGAAAGCATGTTTGAATCATACGGCCGATTAACAGACAATAATTTAGACACAGCTGGTGGGTGTTGGGTTTCTGTTTTCTGTTCATTTTCTGTTTCACTCTGTTTCACTCTTTCATTCACTTATCAGGATCACCTGTGCTTGAGTTAAATTAACATTTTTGTTTATTACCCCCCTACTGTACTGTGAATTTGAGTGTAATCAGACAATGCTCTTATGAATGGCTCTTTTGCATTATTTTTTAGCATCAAGGCTGGAATTTATAAAGCACACATCGATTGTTCAGCGGAGGTTTTACACCCAAAGGATGCATCAATTCCAATAGAGCACAGACTCAGTAGCTCTCAGTAGCACCGTCCAATGAAGGATCCAATGAAGAATGGCATACAGTATATTTCAAAGAATATTTACTGACCTTTTTTGACAACCTACAGTAGCAGGTTTCACCCACTGGCACTTATCTTGAACTTTCTTGTGATCGACAGAATGTGGGCTGCATTCATATTAGTCATCTGATTGGAGCAGCCTTTTATGACATAGAACCTAGAAATGCAACTCATATGTCTTATCTTTATGTGTAACTGAATGGCATAAATGACTTAAGTTTCAGAAATAGGCCGGGGAGACCTATAAGCAGGTTTTTTGTCATACTTTAACCCTTCAGCTCTGGCCACATACTTATTCTAATGACTACAGAACTTGCGCATTCATTTCAGTGTAGGTACATATATAATTCATAGTAATTACTGAATAGTTCATAATACATACTTAAGGAGTTTTGATTTATTGAAAAATTCTGAACAGTTAAAGAAGAAGAAATGAACATGAATGCTTTTGTTGAAGTTGAGAAACATGTAACCAGATATTTTACCATTGTTTTTTAATTAGTTGGTCTGTTTAGTTTTTAGATTTAACCTCTGACTCCACACTTTAGTCTTCACAGAACTTGCACGTAATTTTTTTAGATTAATAATTTATAGCAGCTGTAAAATGACAGTGATTGCTGAATAATTTGCAGTGTTTGCAGCAAAATTCAAGGCATTGGTTGTAGTTACTGAATAATTCATTGCAGTTACAGCATAGTGGGTTTTAAGATTAATAACTAAATAATAAAGATCCCCTTAAAGATTAGTACTGGTCTGACTTGACTGAAATTCATGCCTACGCATGTAATGGAGGTAGGGGTGATGGGTTTTGTCCGTGTGGGCAGTGTGGTCAATAGAGCACCCTGCTGTACCATTGCTGTTTACATTTGCAGAATGTAAACAGTTCCAGTACTGTAGGTTGCTCTATTAACCAGACTGACCTCAGTTTGTTTCTGGCAGGTTTTAGAACCCAAGCTATAGTTTTACAGAACCCTATAATGCAAAATAAGAATAAATATGTGAGGTGTGGATCAAAAGGTAGCTTGGATGTCTCCTAAAGCTGTGGTATGAAAGGGTTGTGTATTTGTGTGTGTGTGTGTCTATGTACGCATATCATATTTGGGGGTGTGTGTGTGTGTTTGCATAACAGACTGTGCATGGAGTGATGAAGATGTTGCACTTCTTGACCCGTCAGAAGCGCTTTTTGGCTGCCAGTCTGGTTGTGTTCACCCCTCAGCATGTCTCACTGCGGCTGGCCTGGGCTTTACACAACATCCCTCAGGTACCGCAGCACTGTGTAGTGATCTTAAGTGTGCTATAGAGATGGGGTGTTAACAGCAGCTTGCTCCACTTGTGCAATCTGTTTGAAAAATATTCCACCCGTATTATTATGTCTGATCATTTTTTTCCACACTTGCATCACTCCACTGACCACTGATTACTGTGCAACCTTGTTGGTCATTGTTATGGCTGGTGTATCATTTTTAATCAGATTTGAGAGAAAAAATAGCTGCCCAAGCTCTGATTGCTGAGTAACACCAATGTTTTACTTTAAAATGCTTGAACTACATTTTGGAGTAAGGTACTAGAGTAAGGTACTTTTTTGCTTTACTTTTGTTTACTTTGGAAAACGGTTGTAGAACATTGAAGGGGGTTTGTGAATAATTACATAAAAACCTTTTGTGGTCCTAATGGTATATAATAAATGCCTCATTAAATGTGCTGGTGGAACAAAACAACTCTGAGGATGTGCCAACACACATTTATACATTAATAATAAGAACAGTAAACACATGTTTGTGTCTCTTTTTCTCCCTGTCTCTCTCACCCTGTCTGTCTGTCTGTCTGTCTGTCTGTCTCTCTCACTCTCTCACTCTCTCTCTCACTCTCTCTCTCACTCTCACTCTCACTCTCTCTCTCACTCTCACTCTCTCTCTCACTCTCACTCTCTCTCTCACTCAA
>JBBJLR010038687.1:1533-12259 GCA_037577145.1 Brachypetersius gabonensis
ACGCCCACGAGCGAGAACCCCCCCCCCCCCCCCCCCTCCAGTGACATTGTGTGCGTGCGTGTGTGCATGTGTATATGTATGTATTGTGTGTTTGTATATGTTAGTGCTGTCACCTGCAATGTTCGTTCAAGATGGATGACCACAAGGAGGCCCATGTCATGGCTTAAGTACTAATTGTTGAATATATTTCTAAAACTGAGGAAAGGTGTCACGGAGTGTGTCACAGTGTACTTTATAGGTAATGCATTACACTAAATTCCCGAGTTGGTTGTGAGTTCCTTGGGTCTGAACCTGCAGTTGTTTGTGGTGAACTATGGACGGAGATTGACGTGGTTGGATTTGGGACTGGAGTTGTTTTTCTTCACACATTCATAAGTGAAGCATATGAGTGAAAGTAGTTTCTTTGTGGCTTGTCATGAATGTTGCCCTCTCTCTGCTCCCTCTGATAGGCTGACAGACAGCTGGAGCAGGATAACACAGCGTCCCACCACTGGGACCACCACGTTCAATCAAAGTGAGGCCTAGTTTGTTTTTGGGTGTAACTGTAATGTTGCTTTTTCTCTTACACTCTCATGTTCTCTCTTGCTCTTTCTGACAGCATTTCTCAGCAGATGGGTGGTCCTTGATGCAGAGCCAGATGAAATGAATAAAGCTCCACAGTCTCTGACAGGACCCCCCTCCACCTCCCCCCACCCCCCCGGCCCCCTCCCCGCACCCTCCCCAGGCTTGTCCCAGGTAACACATGCACACAAACACTGTAAGCACCGTCGCTCTGCTTGCAGCTTTACACAACCATTGATTTATTCAGATGGAAGCCGAAGACATTTTTAGTTTGATTATAGGCATAACCTTTCTGTCTTATAGGTTCCTATTATTTACAGGAACAGTAGCAGCTGCATGACTGAAACAAATGATTGTTAATTGCTACGAGAGAGAGAGAGAGAACCCGTTTAGTTTTAATAGGAACCACATTTCATTGCTTAAGTAAATCCAATATATTTTTGTAGTGCAAAAATATCGGAGCCTGGGGAAAAAAAAGCACTTCTTTACACAGTTTTCTCAAGTCACTTGTCTACATCTATGACCATCATCACAAGTCATTCAGTGTTAGTTGAGAAACCGCAGTGTAGCATAACTCAGCTGGCAGAGAGGCTGGAGCCCAAGTCAAGTATAAAAGGAAACAGAAGTTGGTGGCTGGTGTCCATGCAGCCAACTTAAAAAAAAAAAAAAAAAGCTGTTAAAAATCAATCCTGACCCAAAGCTGAAGTTCTGATGCAGGGCGGAGGAGTTCCAAGCATAGAAGGGCGCGAACACGCCAAGTAATCATGAGCTCATGATGTGTAAAGAGACGACAGTGTGACTGGAATCCTAATCCTAAATTTCACAAATGTTGGTGTAAAATTCTTGATTTTTAATACTAAAAAATATTGAATTACTGAAAATTATGACTAATCAAGTATTTATCAAGTACAGATTTATAATCGGCATCAATGACTTGCTTAGTTGTTGCAGTCCTAATTATCCAGTTTAATTGTTTTTAATATTATTCATGGTAATATAGATGAGCAGTTGGTTTGCAAAATGAAATCGGTATCTTGTGTTTCACCTCCAGCCAAATTTCCCACCCACTCAAGCCCCGTCTGTGGTGTTCGCTACACCCCCTCCACCAATGAACCCCTCAGCCCAGCCCAGACAGGTAAGTCCTCTTGTATAGGCCCCTTTTTCAGAACTGGTGGTCTGTCATGATGCTATATTTTGTAGATAGTATTTATTTTCTAAATTGAATAAATGTTACAAAAAGAGCATGAGAGGAGCTGAATAAGGATGTAGATGAAGCAAAGAAGTACAGAGAAGTGAGAAATTAAGAAAGTGGACGGTTGCCTGAATCCTCCTGGCTTCTTGGCTATGAAAGTGTGTGTGGGTCCGCATGCGCATGTCAGCGTGTGCGCTCCTTTGTTCTTCTTGCCTTGCGTGTGCGTGTAAATATATGCGTGCAGTGGGGAAGGATATGTAGTGGCAAGAAAAAGTATGTGAAACTTTTGGTAATTCATAGATTTCTGCATTACTTTGTTATAAAATGTGACCTGATCTTCAGTTCAGTAAAGGATATTGACAAAAATAACGTATCTAAAACAATAACACAAGCAAATTCAGATTTTCTTGTCTTTATTGAGAACAACCACAAACTTATAGTGCTAGTGAAAAATGTATGTGAACCCTTGGAATGATAACTGGTTGACCCTCCTTCATGATGTCCTGCCGTAGACACTCTGCTTGTTCAACGTTTTACACGCTGTAGAGTCATGAACAGTTAGCCAGTTCCAATGAAGTCTTCAATTTATTGTCTGTCACTTGGGGTTGTTTTAGTTTTTTTTGAGTCCTCGTTGTGTTCTTTGGGTCATTTTGTCTTTGTGCCCACTTCTTGGTAGAGTAGCCACAGTCCCAAAGTGTCTCCATTTGTAGAATGCTTGCTTAACCTTAGACTGGTGAATTTCTAACGTCTTTGAAATCACTTTGCAACCCTTTCCTGCTTTATGTAAATCAACCATTCTTGATCATAGATCCTCTGAAAGCTCTTTTTGTCGAGGCATAAGCGCATTCTTGTTGTGCAGAACAAACGTATTGAATAGTTTTTATCAGTCAGAGTATCTCTAGTCCACACCTCGAAACTCCTTTTCTTAACAAGACTCCAGATATGCGAACACCTGACTCCAGTGAGCTTTTTTTTATGGTTGTTTTCAAAGACATGAAAGACCATGATTTCCTTGTGTTATTATATTTAGCACATTATATTTGTCACTCCCCTTAATTTTGATAAATAGATCAAAAATTAATGCAGAAAACCATTCAATTCCAAAGGTTTCACATGCTACTTCATGCCACTGTATATTAATGCAGTGTGTGTTTGCGTGCTCACATGCGCACCTCTGTGGGTGTAATGCTTTATTCTTTTTGCCTCGTGTGTGTGTGTGTGTGTAAACCATATGCATGCATGTATGTGTATGTGTAAATGTATGTGTTTGTGTGTTTTTGTGCATCAGTAGGTGTTCTAGCTGTTCCTTCTTGCTTGCTGTGACTTTTGTCTCTTGGACACTGATGTGTGTCTGTCTGTGTCTGTCTCTCTGTCTGTCTGGCTTTCTTTTTCTAGTTTGGCCCCTGTGCTAGAGTTTTGCACCAACAGGTACTCTCACACAGAAACACACACATGGGGATGCATACGGATACATGTACCTAAAAGCTCTCGGTTTCTTTGCCTGCTGCCATTGTCAATGTGTGCTTGCGGTTAATATGCACTGTCTTTCTTTCCTCTCTTTGTCTATTACTGTACGCGTGGTGTATGTGTTTTGTGCTGCTGAAGGGAGGATTCAGGTCACTACAGGTAACCCTTCCTCATTCCTTAACCAGGCATCCATAGAGTTTATGTATGCATTTCTCCACTTACCAGGACAGCCAGGACATAGAGCCACAGGTTCAAGGTTAATATTGCTAATACTAAAAGTCAATAGCCAATAGGGAATTATGGCATTTGTGATTGTTAATCCCTAAAGTTCCTTGTTTAATTTCGGTATCACTAAGCAGTTAGCCCCTTCACATGTTTTGACTTGATTGAATAATCACTTAGGATTCCTCTAGATGAAGGAATCCACAGTCAATCCCATAAGAAATAGCCACTCTGGGTTCCTAAGCGCACAACCATTTCAGCACTGGCTCTAAAGAAGATTCAGTCTCTGGTGGTGCCCCAGCTATCCGTGACTGTGTGTTCAACTTAATTATCTTTTTAATGAGTTTATCAATCACTCAACATGATGGGGGGGCCTCCTGGACGTGTGTTATCCGACATGGTAGAATTGGCAGTTATCGTTCTCCAAGCTTGTTGAATTGTCCAGGGATGCTGCATTATCAATAGTTCAAAAAGATAAAGGAGCCGCATGTCTTAGAGGAACATCGTTCTAGTCTTCACCCTCCCAGCTTGGGAGCATCAGGCCATAAAGAGAGACCTGCCTAGGACCCTTTTGTCATGCTGTGTGTTTGTAATGAAATTTATTATGGAAAGAACAAAAACTCTCTTGTTTTTCTCTCAACAGCCGTACTATGCTAGTCGGCCAACTTTACCTACAAACTCTGCTCGTGTCCAGCCCAGCTCCGCCCCCCGGCCCATCCCCTCACCACATGGGACACATGTGTTCCAGCCTGGGTCCCAGATGATGATGATCCCACAGCAACCAATAAGCTTCCCCAACTCACAGGGTCCTGCCTACTACATACACGGACAGGTAAGACCAAAGCTTCTGCGTAGCATCACATTAGTGGTGAGAACTATAGAACTGTTCTGTACAATTTTAAGTGGAATGGAAGATTTGAATAAGAAGCTGTCTTATAGGATGCCAAAATTAGCCTCAAGACAGCAAGCAATATGTTTAGATGTAAAAAAATGAAATGTAGTAGCATGTACAGAAATGGACATTTCATTCAACTAAGATGTTGGGTGTCCAAATATTCCTGTGTATAAGAGTATCGGTAGATGTATGTGTGGACACTTGTTCACAGACTTACTTGTGTCATGCAAATATGGGTTCTGCTGATGGGCCCCCCCCTTTTCAAAATTGTGGCAGTCAGCTGACTCTCTCGACCATTCCGGATTGTGCTACATTGAAGCATGTGTCTAGGTGGGGTGACCAGGCTTTTTTGAATGAGAGAATGGAATTAGACAGGGGTATTCCAAATGACGTCATGTTCATGTGCCCATGTCATTCCTGCTGAGTAAGAGGGCTTCAATGAGTCCTGTGTGTCTTTCTCTTTCAGTACCGCCCCTCATACGTAGCCCCTCAACAGTACCAGGTTGCCAGTTCTCCAGGATTTTACCCTGGAACCAGCCCAGCTGAGTACGGTATGTACAGCAAACTATAGCAATCGAACGCCGGTGAATAATAAGGCTGTACAATATGGACAGAATATTTGTATTGCGATTTTTACTGCTGCATATTGCGATTGTGATCCTTTAAGTATAAAGGGCCCATATCACTTTTCTGGAATTAGTCTTTTAGTCTATAAATATTGACTCAAAATGTACGTTTACTTCCCATCCGTGCAGTCCAGAAACTACACTGCAAAACAGTCAGTTTTCAAACAATTTTGTCACATTTACGTGCATCATCTACCTTGGTGTAGCCCTGCTCATCCATTCGGAAGTTCTAAGGAGTGTTTGATCCTTGTGTTGTCTTTTGAAAGAGCTGCAATGCAGGACTACCAATCAGAAAAAACATTTAGATATATCAATCTTGAAGGTACAGCAACAGAAACAACCTGTTTAATTTTAAGGGGTAGCCAAATGAGAGAAAATGTTCATGTGAGAATTAATTAAGATATATTCTAAAATGTACTTTTGGTAAAGTAGAGTTTTAAGCATAAGTTCAGTGGGTAAAGGCTGGCCAAAATAATTTCATGAATACCTTGATTAATTAAAACAGTAACTCACCTGGAACAGTGATTGTTTAGTAGCTTATTTGCATTTTGCAGCCTTAGATAAGTGTAGTAGAGACTAATATAGCAGGATTGCAGAGGTTAATATAACTGTTAGTGAACATGCACATAAACACACTCTTGAGAGAAATGTGAAATATGAGACCGTCTCTGATGCTCTAGTACTTTTCTCTGTAGTCTGGTAGATATGTGAAGTGTTAAATGTTTTATATCCAGTCATTGTCAGCTTTTTTGGGTGCACTTGTGCTCCTACTAGTGGCACTCTGACACTCATGCACTCTTTCACCTCTGGGTGTGTGCGGGTGAACATTGTTTTTTTTCTATCCTCATTTTGTTTCTTTAGTTTTGTAGCTAAATTAATAGAGCTTATACATTGGCGAATATAATTAAAGAACAATTTATAAATCAAGCATTTATTTTGAAATTTTGTTGGAATATCAGCTGTTTATGCCGCTGCTGTACTGTCATGTTTTTGGGGTTTTTTTGGGATTTTTTTTTTCTTAAATAACCATGGCACTTCAACAAAAACCTTTATTTTGTGAAAAACACTGATAAAAATAAAAACGGAACCATAACCACTGTAGAAAAGTAGAGATTGAAGGTTGAAGAGATTTTTAGGGCTACAGGATTAGAAAGTTAATAGAGGCCATTATTTTGACTTTTGCCCCCACAGGACTAGTTTCTAACCGTGCTCTGGTTTGATCTTGGTCCATTTCATGGTTTCACTGTTCTTAGCTTTGAGGAACTGTGTAACCAATTTTGTCTGACATGGGGCATGAAAACTTTGGGCTGATTGCAAGACAGTTGCAGTGAAGGAATAGCATGTTGCTGAATGAGATTCAGATAATATTTGCATTAACTCTGCCATGTAGCTGTACAAAAGGCCCAACCGCTGCAGAAAACATTCCCCAAACCATTGGGTTCAGTCTTTCCCCAGTTTGACAGCAAACATGTTTCCGATCAGACCCAAATAAATTGACATCTGTTTCAGCTTCTGTTACCCCTGACTCTCTCTCTCTGACACACGTTTTAAAGGGACTCGCATGTCCTGTCTCTCTCTGCATATATTACAGAGGGGACTCAACCATCCTGTTTCTCTTCGCAATTATATAACAGATGGCCACAAAATATAACAGCCTCGGACACAAAAATCTATTTTTTTCTTCTTCAGACGACCAAATGGGCCTTGATCATCTGATTGATTAGAAGTGTATAAGAGTAACTCACTGGTTTGCGTCAGCGATCAGACTAGCAATTGCTTTTATGTCATAAAAAAACTAAGGCTGTTATACCTGACTAGCTTACATCATTTAAAGCATTTTATCTCCTTGCCCTTTCATGCTGAAGTTAAAAGGAGTATCAGCCCAGACTGCTTTTTGAATAAGGCTGAAGATTGAGCAGCCAATCCAATATGAATTCATTTACATGCATGTCTTACATGTCTTAAAGGCGTGGTGCCCAAAAAAGCCTAAAAGGCAAAAAGAGGTTTCAGAATTGTCGTGGTACATAAAACCATACATATTTAAAATAGGCCAAAAGCTTATTTAAAAAAGCTACTGTAGGTGTCTTTAATTTGGCCAGAAAACAAATCTCATGTGGCTGGCTGGGGCCCCACCCATGCTGAATCTCTGCCTTGCACCCGTTGACCCTGGGATAGGCTCCGGATACCGCGACCCTAGTGTGTGTTATAGAAAATGCATGAGAGAGTGAGTGAACAATTTAATCTAGTAAGAAGGAACAGAATGGCAAATTTTACACAGCCTTCGCTGATGCCTTTCACCTTTAGACACTTTGCGGAAAGTAAGTGATTATTTAAGCGTGCTTTTGGTAAAGTTCACTGTAAGAGGGCAAAATATGATTTTCCAGCAAACTGGCTTAAAGGGAGAAAAATGCAAACACAGGCACAGATGCTTAACACATTCCTGTTGGTATTCGGTAGCAGGGCCAGTGAGTGCCGGGGTGTGATTAGCTGCCTCTTTTAGCAGCAAACTGTGAGATAGTGTTTGCAGACATTGCGGATTGAAAATTTCTTATTTGTGACCAGAAGTCAAATTACCGCTTCATTACATCACACATAGACAGTGTGTTCCATCATTCGTGTAATATATATATGTGCCATTCACAATCCCTGACTAACCTGCCCCCACTTAATGCGTTGGTCCATGTGACACCCACTATCAGGGTCAAGTTGGTTTATTGTCATTTTAGCCATATACACAGTGAAAAAATTTTTGCTACACAACCATGGTGCAACACAAAACAAAAGCTGAATACCACAAGACTACATAAGTGTAGGCAGGACAGGAATATACAAACAAAATGCCAAAACAACACTACAATGTTACAATACAACATTTGACAAAAGTAGTTACAGACCTAGTTTGAATGAATACAGTATTGAGTGTAATAATTAGTTTAGGAAACAACCGTATCAGCTGTATAGAGAATTTGTGGTATATAATAAATAGACGGTGTTTATGGAGGCAATTGGGGTGTAATTCTTTTTTTATGGCAGAGCAGTTCAGCATGTGTATATGCATTGTCTAAAATACACTTAGCAAATACAGAAGCTCATACACCAGCACACAGACATAAATGTGTGCTGGCCATCACATCCCTCCTCTACCAAACTTTGGTTTTGGCATTTTAGTAGCAGTACCCAGATTCATCCAGAAGTCTGCCAGATAGTGAAGCTCAGTTCAAACAGATGTTTCCACTACTCCAAGGTGCAGAGCTTTTTTTGTGCAGAACTTGCTTACAGAGGCAGTTCGGAACTCTGTAGTGAATGATTTAACAGGATGGGCTATGTTTGCATAATCTACTGTATTGTGGCTGAACTCTGGTTGCTCCTTGATGCCTCCATTTTACAGTGGCATTTACAGTTGCCTGAGGCAGAAACTTACTAATCTGACTCATGGCAAAGGTGCCATGAAGCCATGTAAAGTCACTGCACACTTTCAGTATGAACCATTCTACTTTCAGTGTCTGTGGAGACACTTAAACGCAATAATTAAGAGGGGTGTTTACATACTTTTGGTTAAATGATGAAACATGCTCTGCAAGGAACACATTTGAACATGGCATTTTCTGCAACTTTTAGTGCATAATGTGTAATTTTGAAATTCCGTTTGGGTGAGAAAAAACAAAAGTTTTGTTTCTAGGAATTGATAAAATGGGCAAGTTTTAGTGAGACATGTCATTAAGATGCCTACAGTGTAAATGTTGGAGTACTAGTAACCATATGACTCAGCATCCCTCTCTCTCTTGGTGTTTATTCAGTCCATGTATTCCTATGTTGCTATAAAAAGGGGCAGTATTGGGTTGCATATGTGATTGGCCCTCACGCTGAATTGCTATGAGCCTCCTGGCCACAAGGAAGCACTGTGGGGGGTTTTAAACACTGTTAAACTGTAAATAAACAACCATGTAAATTAGGGCTGCACGATTATGGCCAAAATGATAACGATTATGTTAATCAATATTTAAATCACGATTATTAATCACAATTATTCATTATTTTAGGTAAAACACATTTGTCACTTTCTATTTTAAACAAACTAAGTGAACAAGGCTTTCAGTTTAAAATGAAACCTCAAATAAAATAAAAAAAATAATTAAAATAAAATTTACCAAAAATACACACACACACGCGCGCGCACACACAGGCACACACACACTAACATACACACAAGCAAAACTGATGACATTTTAGTTTATTTTTAGTCAATAAATTTATATTTTAGTCTCCTTTTCAGTGATGCAATTCTATTTAACCCAGTCAATAAAGTGTAAATACCTAGTAGAACAGACCAAATCTAAATGTTTTTTTAGTCAAACCTATTTCATTATTCAAACAAGGTTATCTTATTATTATATTATTGTTACCTTATAAACTCATCCATTCCAGACACGGAGACACTCTGATTTGAATTTCCCTTTTGCCAACCAACCATGTTAGAACTTAGAAGTACATCCACACAAATTTAAATAAAATAAATAAATAAATAAAATATCACATCACTAAAAAGTGTGAATAAAATGAAATTGTGTGAGTATTGCCATAAAACCCACATTTGTAAAACTGGTAAAAGTCTTCACCCTCAGTGTGTCGGCCTGAACTTCCCTGAACATTTTTTATTCCTGAACAAATAGTCTACACAACCAAATCAGAACAGCTTTAGGATCAGCTTTTACTGCATGGATCTGGGAAAGACTGCTTATCAAAATGCTGTGTGAGAGAGATTTGTGTGTGCGCCATTTCTCTCTCCCTGGCACTATATTGGCCCTGCGTCCCAATACTTTTGTTCATGCTAGTGGCACACACTAGCACACTCTCTCTCGCGCGCACACACACTCTCGCACACACAAAGACACGCACGCACACACTGAGATGCACTCCTTTTTTAGGCAGCTTACTGAAGCCCTAATCTTTCGTTCGCCCCCTGGTGGTTGGCTGAGCGTGTTTGATCTGATGTGCAGCAGAGTTGCTATTAAAATCGCTGACTCTCATCTTAATTTAATCGTGACAGCCAAAATCGTGATCAAAATTCGATTAATTGTGCAGCTCTAATGTAAATCTGACATAGGGTCGGTTTTGGAGCTACTGTTCAATGGATTCTCATTCAAATGGAGTGACTTCTGTATAGTGGCTGGAATGATGTATGCAGTCACACCGTGGAAAAAAACACACACACACTACTAACTTTCTTGTAGAGGCCTGGTGTTGGAGCTATTTATATCAGGTTACTAAGTGACACCACGCACACAAGCACGCTTCCATCACAATCCTACGGATCAGGTCACTCTCTCCAAAATATGGCAGGAGGGCGATCATGCAAACACACACATGCACACCCACCCCCTCCCTGACACTCACCACCCTACCCTTCACTGATACGCTCGCAACAACCCTCACACTAACTGTCCTGTATGTACTAAAAAAGACAGAGAGAAGGAGAAAGGAAAAACATTAAGTGTATTATTGCAGATGACTTGGGCAGGGAGAAAGAAAGAAGGAAGCAAAACAGAGCAGTGTTAGGAAGAAGGGAGGGACGATGGGTAACCGAGCGTCCAGCAGGAGTCCAGAGGGTATGTTTTTGGGTTTTCTTGCTCTCTCCGTCTCTCTCTTTGTGTGTGTCTCTCGCTCTCTTTGTCTCTTTGTCTCTTTGTCTCTTTGTCTCTCTCTCTCTCTCTCTCTCTCTCTCTCTCTCTCTCTCTCTCTCTCTCTCTCTCTCTCTCTCTCTCT